>JABVXU010000331.1:0-62454 GCA_013365365.1 Cruorifilaria tuberocauda
CGAAAGCAAAAAATCACTTTCGTTCACACCATGGAGTACTGTTGAACTTCAAGAATAAAAAAGTAAAATTAAGAAGATTACTATATAACGAGAATAATTGTCGCGATTTAAATTTGATTTAGATTTAAATTTTAAATGTCGACTCTTCGTTCCAGTTGATTCTTGCTACAGGTAATCGTAAACGAGATCGTTTAGTTAAAATTGTCTGAAATGCTAATCGTTTTAACGCTCAAAATATCATAACATTCAATTAAAAATTTGTAAAATTTTTTCTCAAGTTTAAAATGAATTATTAAAACTTGATAATTTTAATAAAATTTCTCGCCATAATTACGTCATCACTAATGCTGCTCTATTAGTTTGCATAATGTAATGACAATTATTATAAATATTAAATTACTTCTTACATAAAAACAAATAAAGATATGATGAAGGTGGGAAATGAATTATCATTGGAAGATAAACGCATAAGAATTTCGGGACTTCAATCATATTTCCATCAAGGGTTTAATTAAGTAAATCTGAATCGATAATGCATGCTTTCTTACAACAAGCCTAAATTTTTTAACTTTTCTTCCACATGGTTGGTTGTTTACTCATTTCAAAATCTTTGATTAACTCTTAGCAAATTATAACATTTGTATTCTCAATATCAGTTGGTGTCAATTCAATTCGTATTGGCCTTGGCCGCTGCATATATAAGTATTTCGGGAGCCATTCGATAAAGAATTTTTTCGCTCAGTTTGGCATTACGTGGGTCGATGGCGTCCAATTATGAATATTCTGAATTGAAGGGAAAAATGGAATTGATAAATTTTCATAAAGATTTTAGTAGTACATATTTCTAGTACATAAAAAAGAATTTTAAATGGCATATAAACTTAAGATTTTTTTTTTTATTTTTAAAAATTGCGTTGGATATTCCATGAAATATTCCGGGAAAAGAATTCTGTTTTTGAAGTATAATAGGATTTGTACTTGAAATTTAACCTTTTATTTTTGAAAACATGAGCATAAAAGATTTTACGAATAAATTAAATAAAAAGTGATGAAATCAATCAAGCATACCAAAATTATAACAGTAACAATGACTGATAAAATCACAAGAACCATTGTAAATAGTAAATATTTTCCAATCAATGGTGTTACCAATGAAGTTGGTGGAATCATTTCAACTATAAAAAATTAGAAAATACTGAAATATTTTTATGTTTTAAAAATGGAAATATAAAAAATTATCGAAGAGCAACAACGCCTTATAAACTTGAACAATCATCAAATATCTTTCTACCATTATTTATTGGTAAGTGATAATACAGCTTCATTATGATATGATCGAACTTTAACAAATTGGAAAGTGCAGTCTAAATTATTCGCGGCTTTTCTTACTAATGTATTATTTAAATTATTTGAGTATTATTGCTGAAGTAAGCATTGATTGTATTATAAATCATTTTCATTTGAACCTCTGCTTGACATTTTAGAATATGAACAGTACCATAAGACAATTTTATTAATGATTTCAACATTAGTGAAAATCTAAAAGAACTTACTAAATTCGACAATATTTTTCATAAAAATTTAATTAGCTTGAAAAAATGCTTTGAAAATTTCAGAGCCCATGGATTTTGGCTATTATTTTTCTTAGTTGAAAAATATTAATTTCAATTTCCTGAGGTCATTTTAAGAGAAGTCAGTTTAATCAATTTTGGTTGGTAGTTAGAAAAATAATATTTGAATTAACGTGTGGGAAGCAAATTCAAAATTATTCATCTATTAAGCATTTAATGGATCAATTTTGCCGAAATTTAATAAAATATTATATATAGTAAGCATAGAGACATGAGGATTAAATAGTTGATAAGTTATTTGAGTAAATTTAAAATAAAATTAATTGCAGATTTTCTTAACAAATCATACCAAGTATTAGAAAAAGAGGGTTAGTGAAATCAGAATTGATATGCAAAATGGAATCTTCTCACCGCCATCGGATGGTAAATAGAATACTAACGCCGTAAGAAAGCTGAAAAGAATCAGTATTCTTTTATCACTTCCAAATCATCGTAAACGGTGAAATCGTAAGCTTAGCTAAATCAAAGGATTGGAACGCTAGAAAGATGCAAATTGAAATGATTTTCCTTTAAAACTAATGCAAATTAATATATATATATTTACCAAATCCCAACAATTAGAAAAATCAGATTCACCGTGTAGAATAATTTTTTTCGACGGAGATGAATTTCATGAATGGTGATTCACAACATGAATATCTCAAATTTTCATGAAATATTTGAAATAGTAGCTGGAAAACTCATGAAAAAAGAGTCCTCTCATTTTGAAATATTATAGGAGAAAAATTGATTTTTTTCTTTCCAAATTATCACTACATTCTATTATTAAGGGAAATCATCGATAAAATATCGTTCAATTATTAATAAATGTGGAGTTTCTTCAAATTTTTAAAATTATGTGAAAAAAACCTTATTCCATGACGTATCCCGGATACACCAAGTATATCCCATTCGACATTTGGGTAATAATCGCTCAGATCAACGCCTAAATAAAATTTTTGGGAATATTATTTATAATATATTCAATTTATTTTATTTTAATGGCAAGTGTTGTTTCTGTCTATTTTGTTTTCAAATTTTTCTCACTTATATGAAAACAAATTTATATGAAAAAATCAATAACTGATGTATTTTATCATATACATATATTTGACCCTTATCAACAACCCAAACTGTTTCGGTATGTTCGCCATCAGCTCCCATAGTTATTTCCTTGACCTTCCGTTCAGTACCCCAATCTTTATGCTTTAAATCAATCTCTAAGCTATCGTATGCCCATGAACCTGGAAGAAAACAAAAATTATCAGAATGTCGGAGAGTTGAAAAACTTTCCTCACTCTTCATTCAAACATTACATACCAAATTTCATTTCACAAATTTGTTCATCGAACGGAAACCATTCCACACTGATTTGGCACATACTTTCAATGTAAGTGACTGATAAAAAAATTTATAAATTTGGCAATTAGAAAAATAAAAAAATTTGGTGTGTTTTAAGGAATGAATCAAAAAAATTTACTCAATTAAAAAAAGATTTCAACCTTTTGTAAATTGGTGGTGATGCCCATTCTACAGTACCATTAGGTGATAATTTAGCTTTAATTAAGAGTGAAAGTTGATAATTTTCATCACCGCTGCAGTATTATCACTAATAATTGAATTTTGCAAAGATAGAATTATTGATTAAAAGGTATCTCTTGCTTTGTCATTTTTCTAAAATTTTCAGCAAATACAAAACTTTTAATTTATTCTTTTTACTCTCATTATCTAAATCCAAATAATTGTATGCTTTTTTATCGAATAAAGAAATGTTAAACTTATTGTAAAGCGAAATATCCGGAATCCAAATCATATCAGACGGAACATACAGTACATTTACTCCACCGTATTCTCTCGGATCCCATTTGAGTTTAACATCTGTCCATGTCTACAATTAGAAAATTAATAAAATATAAACAATCGTTCTCAAACTTTCGAATTTTGTTAAAAACTGCCAAGAGTTACTTTTCAGTAAAAAGTTTCAAAAAGTTAGGAAATTAAGAGAAACATTTTTAATTGTTACATGAAAATGTAAAAAGTGTAATCATGTATTATCCAGCTATTCCTAGTGAAAAATTTTATAAAATTTAATTAAAGATTTTAAAATACATGTTGAAGCCAAACATTCGTTGTCGTATTTGATTCTTTTCGTGCTGAAAGACAACATTAGATGAAAATTATTTATTCAAAGAGATAAAACCGTTCATTCTTACATTTTAATCTTTAAGCTTTGATTGGAAGATTCAACCTAAAGTGGAAAACTGACCACATCAAGACTGTGATAATTTCAGCTTGAAACGAACTACCAATGCATCTGTTCCATTGTCTACTCGAACAAGTTTATTGTAATCAATTAACAAATCTTCGAATGGACGGCTCGCATTTTCATTACAGTAAACGTTCGATAGCAACAAAATATACAGAAGGCCGAAGTTTATGGAATTTATTTTAAATCTCAGCATTTCTACAGTATTTTTCACTATTTAATTAATAAAGTAAGAAATAATTTAATCTTATCACTGTAATGCATTGAAGTAAGAAATTTGATGATTAATTTACACAAAAATTGACTCAAATTAAAGCATAATAATTCTAACTAAACAAATTATGTGCTAGCATTTTAGAGCAAAACGTCGGATGGAAGAAGAAGAATTGAAGAGGAAATGGCAAAAGAGATCTTTTATTAATCTAAGAGCCTTTTATCTTAAGCCTGAGCAAAACACTAACAACACAAATGGTAATGCTAGTAAAAGTATTAGCAGTAAGGCTTACGAGCTTCAAAGATCGATTAAAATTATATAAAGAATGATTTTTAAATTGATCAAATATCAGCTCAAATTTGGCACTTTACTTACTAGTCTTTCTCATTTCTTAATCACTATTATTTTATCATATCATATCAAACCAGAATAATGAGAGGGATTTGTTGATGCATTAATTGGTAATATCAGTACTTTCATGTATTCTCTGCAAAATATATGGGAAAGGATGATACCGTTTTATTATTGATATTTTAAGCAATTGTTATACTGCATGATCAAATTAATGAAGTGGGAATTGAATTTTATATTTATTTAGGACATGATATTGATTTATTTATTGTTTAATCTTTATAATTTCGAATTTTTCCCAAATATGCAGAAAAATATTTTGCAGAAAAATGATAAATAGTAAAGAATGAGAAGAGATAAAATTGGATAAGATTTTTTATGGATCTGTGTTGTTGCATCGTAAAAGAATTGCCAATGATATTTAACAATCGGAAGAACAAAAAGAAATTTCATTTATTTTCTGACAAGTTTTCCAGCTAAAACTTGCCAATACAAATAAATTAATTCCTGAAAGGGATATAGGAAGAATCCGTCAATTTTTTTAAATTTCTCAAATGCATGGAAGAGAGAACATTTGATGAGAAGACGAAAAAAGAAAGAAAGAGTGTTTCAACTATAAAATAAAATGAAAAAACATTTACATGGAATATGAAGCGACATTGGCATTGTTTTTGAGGAAAATTTGATGAAGAGAAAAAAGAATTCATTTGGCACGTCACGTCAATCGCAGAATTTTTTTCCCTATTTTGGCGTAAGGGATTAGATATCTCAGGAGAGATCTTTACTACACATCAGGAATCTTGACTTTTTTCTCTCACTTTGAAAATCATTTCATTCACAATTTCTTTTTCGAGCTAAAAGGAAAGAATAGATCTGGAATTTTTTTCCTAATAATAGTAAGAAAAAGTCTTCATTTTCACAAATAATTTCATAAATTTTATTTTTCCATGATCAATACTTGTGTTTGTGAGAACGTGAAATAATTTATGCATTAAATGGATGCTATTTAATAGTTTTAATTTAATAATATATATAACAATCATTGTATATACTTTTTTGTGTCAGAAGTATTTCACACTTCAGAAAAACGCAACCTGAAATTAATCGTATCTCCTTCAGTCAAATTTCATCAGTTACGCTATTGTATAAGAATTATTTTCGCTTTTGTGTTGTAGAGAGAGAAAAAAGTTCGATAATAAACTCTTCATATTTCAAATGAAAAAACTTCAAAGAATGATAAGCGGATGAAAGGATAGGCTCACGTAATGGCTGTCAGCCTTTACCGTCACTCAATGAATTCGTTTGATGGTTGTTTCAAACATTTTTTTATTCCAACTCTCATAATTATTATTCAATTGTTGCATTCAAATTTTCTCTAATTACTTTTTTATATTTTTTGATACAAATGAAATAATTCAAAATATTAACAATTTTTAATGCTGAGAAGGAAAGAAAGGAAATTAATAAAATGATGAAAAATGATAACTAAAAAGAGTTTCATTTTTTTACCTTATTGAAAACTGAAACGTGAAAAACGTATACTGTTTACAATGGGTTACTAATTTTGGTTATTAGTTTTAATCCAAAATCTTTAAACTCTTTGATAAGTTGATTTTCAAGCAATTCAGAAAAAAGATCATTTTATTAAGAACAAAGTAAGTGATTGGTTTTTTTCCTAATTCGCTATAATCTTATTAATTTCTTACAATTACTGCGAATGTCTAAATGATTATAAACACTGTTTGTACCTATACTTTTTTATCGAACAATTTAGTCATCTAATGCAATATGGATGGTATATGAAAAATATACAATTGTCATTCACATTCATTACAACTATGTTCTTATATTAAACATTTCGAATAGTTTAATTTTTACAAAACAAAATTTCTTTTTTTGAAAAATATTTATGAATGTTTTAGATTTAAAAAAATGGAATTGAAGAGGAAAAATGTTTGTCCATTTCTTCAGCGACAGAAAAAAAGAATGAATAACCCTTTGTTTCCTGTTTTATCAGGAAACTTCTTGCATGATAGTATGGCATTTCAAAAATAATTTCAAGAGAATAAATTTAAATTAACCGCCAACGAAGTACAAACAAAAATTTTCTTATTTGTTTTGTACATTTCTCATTTTCATTTCAATTAAAATTAACATTTGGTAGTATTCAATGAAACAATTCAACTCTTAAATTCTCCTTGAAATTTCATTTTCGATGTTGCAACAAATGTTTTTTTAAATTGCTGGACTTCATTGGTTTAAATCAAACTTGACACTAATGATCAGAGATTTATCATATAATATCCTAATTATCATATCACTGTTTGTCTGATAAAGGTATACTATCAGGAATAAAACTTCAAAGAAAGTAATCATTTCTCATAAGTTTGTATATATATTTATTTGCATATTAATCGAGGTTAAATGTATGAAAGGAAAGAAAAGCAAAATATGAATTTCACTTCCTTGAAAAATCTTATCAAAATCAAAAATTTCAAATTCTTTGAGTGAATATTGCATTCTGCACCCTAAAAGTCATAAATTACTATTGCTGATATCTGGAACTGATAAGGAAGAAGGGCAACACAATACACTATTGAATTGGAATTACTTATTATACGAAATCGTTTCGATGACGACGATATGGAAAGACGAAGAAAGAAGGACAAAATCAAAGGTTAGTGATTATTATCATTGATAATAATATTGATGTTACTGACAACAAGAAACATTATCACTATTATTTACATTTATCATTTTGGTTTTATATTAGCAACTGTCAAAATGGTATGGATAAAAATGAAATGAATTATCTATCTTGTGCTATTATTGTTATGCTTTCATTTTTCCAATCATGATCCACATTCATGCATTTATCTTAGTTTATATAATTTAAAAAGTTGATTTCATGATTTTATGAAATTGATAGTATTCATAGTAATTGAATAGTAATAAGAAATGTTAACGTAATAATTATCATTATCAATTCTTCATCTTTTTGTTCTTTGCTGAGATTTTACCCAAATAATATTAGCCAAATGATAATAACGGTAATAATTATTATATAACCTAAGATAATTCATGATTGTGGATCATAATAATATATTATCAATATATCAATTTTAATTTGTAAATTTCTAAAATTTTACTGGTTGGTATAAAGTGATGATAAAATGTAAATTTTTTCCGGTATAAATAATTAATCACTTAAATATCATATTTTTATTTTCATTTTGTTATTTTGCATATTCCCTCCAATACATACATAAATTCATTACATTAAACACTAATGATTGGAAATGTTTCCAATTGAAATAGCTATAATAGCAATGACGATTTTTAATAATCATTATAATGATAACTGCTGGAATATTAGTAGTAGTAATAACGATTACTATCACTGCTAGTTTCATTCATTAGATTTGTTGTCGATCGCATTAATTAGTATGACATCAACCATCCGATCCATGCGTATATAAAACATTCTTCATTTCTTATCCGTTCATTTCTTATTTCCCGTAATCATTTTAAAAGATTTTTTCATAAGAGACATTTCAGTCACCTAAACAACTCCTTCATTGTTATGAATCCCAATTAATTACTAGTAATTAGTTTATTGGATGATTTGCTATTCGATTCGATCCACCACCATAGCATCCATTTTTAAAAAGTTTAATTAAATGGCTGATTTTTAATTTAGTTTAGAATGGAATTCAACAAGCTACGTAGAATGACTTACATTGTATATTTTCTTAGTATTATGTCTTTAGACACATTTTCCATTATTCAAACATATTCGTTCCATTGTTTATTTCGATTTAGAATTTGTAAATATTGGAATAAACAACCTTTCAATTTCGTTTTCCATCTCTTTATATCGCATTTTTTCTCTTTCTTCTTTTTTTGGATAACTCATTCAAACATTTCAATGATTGCTTCTTCTCTATTATTTAACAAGATTGAATTTTCTGCACAATTTTAGAATTTTCAGGAAAAAAAGAAAGAAATTAGCAAATATTAGTGACAGCGATAATCAAATAATAGATAACATTTCCCATGAAAAAAGATAATGCAAAAATTTAAGGACAGTGGTTCACTTCTTATGTATGAATTAATGATAATGATTTGTAATAGATCGTAAATTTCAGTTTGGTTAACTTTTAATAAAGGCTATCATCTATTTCCCATCAATTCAACAACTGCTCTGTACCTAACTGAGAATGAGAGAAAGAAGGTTAAGTGACTTATCGATGATTGATTGATTGTTGTTTGAGAAAAATGAAGAAGGAAAATTGCGAATGATTATTATCGCTATTCTTATGTTCTACTCTTTCTTTCTTTTTTTCAGTATGATGGAAAGTGAAGAAAAAAAGATGCGTTGAACATAAACAACCATCGAATATAATAGTTAAATTTAAACTATAGATGTTTGTGTATTAGTTTGATTTCAATTTTGAAATCAAATGAAATTAATTTTATTATTATATTAATTAATTTTCGTTCAATCATTTTAATTAGATGAAATGATTAAAGCTGAATTATTGTTTCATCTTCTTTCCTTTCTTCTTTTCACTGTCGAAATTCATTTAAAATTGTATTTTCTCAATCACTAGACACTTCATATCATCCTGTGTTCCACACAGTATTGCATTTTTGTAATTTGCTATTGCTTTTGTATATTTATTTCTTTTTAAATCCTTTAATTAAAAGAAAAATTCAATATTTTAATATTTAAGTGTAAAACTTTACACTGGACGCTGGATTTCTTCATAAATCAATTGACAAGTTGCCTATTTTAATTTTTCCAATCTAAAATATTTTTAATTTTATAAAGTTGAAAATTGCCCCATTAATTAGATATCATTTGTTACATTTCAATGACCGAATTAGGTAAAGTTCACAACTGAGAATTGATGAAATTATCAAAATGCTAGTAGTGAATGATATTTCTCAACTTTAATATTAGTAATAAAAGTTAATATGCGGAATAGTTTTGCAGAGACTAACATCAATAATAGCAATATTGTTATTTAAAAACAAAAAGAATTTAAAGGTGAAGAATTTACAATAAGTAAATAGATGAATAGTGAATTCCTCTGTGGAGGGAAATGCTTTAAAATGATTTTAAGAAGATAAATGGATTAAATAAACCTATTGTTATGTATTTTATTTTAGATATGAAATTTGAAATTTCAAAAGCGGAAGAGAATTTTCTTTTCTGTTTATCCTTTCTGATTTGATTGGAAAAAAGATTTGATGAAATGAGGAAGAAATAAAATAGTGGAAAAGGATGAGTAGAATTGATGAGTGGAATCAAAAACTTTTCCTTCGGTTTCTTTCTCTCCCTCTATCCTTTATCATTGAAATACCCAAATACGGGATTTATTTCAAGACTGAGCTTTTCAGCAAAAATGATTAATGCTTCTTTCCCTATAGTTTTTCTTTTTTTTCGGAGGGAGTGGGAGAGGGAAAAGCATACATTTTTATATGCGAGAAATGCTTACATGTTATAAACCACTCAAACAAAATACTTTTCTCTTTCTTTTTTTATTTCTCTGTTTTCTTAATTCACGATTTATTTTCAACTATACTCTCAATCTTCCAATCTCATCATTTTCAAAATGAAATTTCACTTTTAAACAAGCATATATAAATATTTTAGTTAAGTTAACTGAGTTGCACACATCGCCGTCATTATGAATGCATTGAAACGTTTCCTTTTGTTTTATGGCAAATTATCTCTCTCTCTCTCTCTCTCTCTCTCTCTCCCGTAGATTATCCCTCTCTCTCGTCTTCTCTAAGTCTTCTTTGCCCCTTCTCTTCCTCATTTAATATCATTTCCGATATTTATAAATTCATTGTTTTTGATTGCTAAAATTGCAATCCACAAGATATGTTATAATTTTTTCCAAATTAACATTTTGAGAAAAAACAAGGCAAAAGTGCTGTACAATGTTTTAAGAGATGGAATGGAATTGATCCAAAATTTATAATTGTTATACTTCGTTTTTCACTTATTTCACCAGAGTGTGTTAATAATTATATAATTTTATTCACTTGAAATATGTAAATTAACTTTAAATTTAGGCATGTAATGAGTTTGTATTAAGAAAATTTCACTGAGATGTTGGAATTAAAATTAAATAATTCTTGTTTAATTATGCAAATGTCATTTATGAGTGATTTTACAATCTGATAATATAAATGTTTATTTACAACTACAACCGAAATATTCAATGAAGAAAAGAAAATATGATGTTGAGAAGATGCAAGAAAGAGGAATGGAAGGACACGGAAAAAAGCAGAATCATTTTTCAACATCATTATCATTATTATTATCATCATTATTTGAGTAGAAATAAAATGAAGTTAATTTTTGATGTAATATTGCAATTTAAACGAGCCATACTATCTTCCATTTACTTCCTTTCCTTTCTCTCGTCAATTCCTACCTATTTGTCTTTCTTCCCATTTCTCTAACTGACAATCATCTCACAATGATTATAAATTTAATTTTTCAAACATTAAAATTGAAGAAGACTTTCATCATCTCTTCCTTGACATTCTGCCCACTTCTACTCCTTCCATCTTTCCTATACTTTCCCCAATCCTTTATTTTAACCCTTCCATTACCGAATTCACCTTTTCTCCAAAAAAGGGTATTTTCTGGAAGAAAGCAGAAGACAGCCTTGCAATCCATTCCTTTACAGCAAAATACTGAAAAGAAAGTTAGTTACAAGCTTTTTATCAAGTAATGTGGATGAGAAGGAATGGACGTTTCATTTTTCTTCTCTCCTTTCCTTTTTCTCTTAAATATGATTGCTGATTGAGTATCTAATTGCTTTAATAATATCATTTTAATGTTTTCTCCAATTATTACAAATTACCTGTATTTGTCCGTTTTTCATTTTCAATTCCTCTCTTTCTTCTCATCCATCCTTCCATTCTTTCTCTTTCTCTTTCCCTTGCAATTCTTTCAAAATGATTTACCACGTGTAATTTTGACGTCTGCAATGATGCTCTTATACTTGTTGTAGTCGTTGTTATTGTTGTTATTATGGCTTTTTCTACTATCGTAATATTACTTAACCTCCTCCTTTTCTTATCAAAGTTATTTCACTGTAACTGAATATTGTTAACATACTTACTATTGCTCTGTTAATCATTTATCCGATTATTACTGTACCAGCAGTAATTGTAGAAACATTGCTAAATATTAATTTTGATATTTCATCCAATTCTAATCATAATTCCTATTCTAGGAGATTTAAGTGAAAGATAATTTTCTGATTAACTTCATTTTGAAGTTTTATTTTAATTTTGTTATATAGAAAACGAAAGGGAATGAGAGATAAGATAACTTTGATTCCTTTAATCAAATTTTGAAATTTTTAGAAAATTAATCCTTGTTTATTTCTTTAATATCATTTTCTCCCCTCCTGTTCTTAAAATTTTGTTATCTCCAACTTTCAATGACATGCAACAATCCCGTTTTCTGGAATTACAGCGTTGATATGAACTAAAAAATTTCGTCTTTTGCAATTATTTCAAGCAGATATGCCAGAAAAAGAGGAAAAACGTTTTCTATTTTTTCGACTAATTACGAATTTTTATATTAACGGAAAAAAGTGAAGAAACGACGAAATCAAAATTATGAAAAAATTTCATTTTATTTCCAAAATGAATGATTGTACTGAATCTACTGAACAATGAGATTTGATTGGAATATTATAGAACAGAATAGAATGGAATAATATAGAAAAGGAAAATGAGTAAATGGAATGGGACAGAATAGAATGAAGCAAAAAGATTGGAAATAAAATAGATAGATATACAGTTATGCAAATGAGAGAGAAAAAAGCAGCGATTAATTGCATGATTGATTAAATTGAACTCTTGAAATTAGTGCATTTTGTTGGAAGAAAAAGCATGTTGTCCCACCTTTTCATCACTCTCTCCCCTCTTTCTCTCTCCCTCTACTTTCCATCCAAAATAAAACAAAAAAGAATTTAGAGAACTTTCTAAAGTTCGTATTGGAGTGATGGAAGGGAATGCTAGGACGATCTTCCCTTTCAGAAGCGGCCTTTCGACTGAAAGCGCTCCGCGGAACAACCACTTATTGTAATACTACAGAAATGAAGCTGGGAGTACACTTCCTCCTTGCATTACATTCGATGAATGCTTGAACCTGTCCCGATTAATTCTTACAGTTCCATTCCACACCTGTCATTATTACCTGATAGCACAACAATCGAAGAAGCGGGAGAACATACGCCTTACTTTCACACTGATTTTCTCTTCCCTTGAAATTTCAAAATTTTCAACACTATTTGACAAATGCCATATCATCGATTTGTTTTTGTTGATCAATTTGACGTGTGGATTTCACGTTTTTTTTAATATCTTATAAATACTTACCGATATATAATTTATAGGAATTATCAAACAGGCATGATTAACATATATTTTTACTCGGACCACATCCGTATTCTCAAATGCATTTTGAACCTTCGTATCAGGCTCATGTCACATCCGTAACTGCTAAATAAACATTTACACGATCGAATGCGTGTTGGTTTTTTTTAATATACCGATTCATAGAAGTAAAATTTTTTTACGATTAAATTTCCATCGTGAATTTTTCAATTCAAAATGAATTGATTTCCTTGAATTTACTCAAGATTATCATGTGAGATTATATATACTAAATGTAATTCGAAATATTATAAGGTCTTTGGAAATTTTTGATATTCAAACTATTTAAATTTATCTTCCATGTCTGCAATTTTCATCGATAGCAAATATTTATGTATGTTAATTTAATATTTCTCAATCATCAGATCAACATTTTTTCTATAAATTAATGATTGATGATTTTTGCTTGTGGTAAAGTTTTGGTTGTGGAATGGAACGTTGTCTCTATATTTTATTCCAATTGCTAAACACTTATTTAGCAGAAGCTTACGGAGAATTGGAATAAAAGAAAAAATTGAAGAAAAGTGGCAGGCAAAACCAGCTATTCTCCACTTGGCATTTTAAATGATTCCCTAATTGTAAATGGAAACAAAAGCGGTATTATTATCATTATCATTACTATTATTATTAATATTATTATTATCACTTTTATTCATACGCACGTAATAATGGAAACAATGTTATGTGTAATTTAAAAAATTTATATAAATTTTCAGTCATATCATTCGTTTCTTTTCTTTCCTTCTTTTTTCATCTGAAATAATTTTTTTGAAATTAAAAGTATTATATCTATTTGCCGATGATTTAATGTTTTAATTGCATTCTGTTCATCGATCTATCAAATTGCATTCTGTACAATTTCAATCATTCCGAGCAAATTGCTACATACTTAAAGTGTAATGTTATTTTTAAACTTTTCCTCTTCTTATTACAGTTTACACCTTAGTACCTTTTATTCAATATTCCCTTTGTTAAATTTTCCTCTTATCAAATTTGTCCCGATCAAATGATTACATCAAATATTAAGGAATTAAGTCTTCTTCCCATATCTTCTCAATTTTCCTAATTTTTTTCCAGAATGTAACTGTCAGAAACAATAGACATCAGAAAGAAAAGATATGTTGCAAACGATTAGAACAGAAATGATTAAATTAAATCAATTCAAGTAAAATATATTTGGAAAAATAACTAATTTCGTTCAAATTTTGAATAAGTAAAGACGAAGAAAGAAAAAAAAGTACAAATTAGAATTTAAAACAATCTATTAAAGTAAACAAATTGAACATAACAATCAATTAAATTGAAATTTCTTCTTTCTTTCGATAATTATTACAATATTTAAATGATCAAAAAAGAATATTTTTCTTGCCATTTCTCTCTTTCTCTTTCAACATACAAAAAACTTTCTTAATAAAAGATAAAAAGTACAGTCACAGCTATTTTTTCTTTCTTTGCCGTTTAAAATAATTTACCATGTAGAAGTCATAAAAATGAATTGCTATTTTGTATTAAAATTACATTTTTCAATTGAAATGAACAACAGGACTTTTTTGATATTATCTTTTTTCCTTCAATCCTTTTCTGGTTCTTTTTCTCTCTCTTCCTTATTATCAGTTAACTATAAAAAGATCACTCTTTCTAATCTTTTCTTGCCTAATTTATACTTATTGCAAATCTTAA
Organism: Cruorifilaria tuberocauda; assembly: GCA_013365365.1. Lineage (NCBI taxonomy): Eukaryota > Metazoa > Nematoda > Chromadorea > Rhabditida > Onchocercidae > Cruorifilaria > Cruorifilaria tuberocauda. Next base: position 14,597 of record JABVXU010000331.1, read on the forward strand.
TTTATCTTACTATTAATTTTTTCTATCTTCTTTTTTCCCTTTTAATTAAATAAAAATATAAAATGGAATTTGCGCGATATATCCTTCAATCTTTTCTTTTTTTCTTTTTCAAAATAAACATATGTATTCCTTCTCTTTCAAACATTGCCATGTAAATGATTTCTATTTTAATTTAATTTTCCGTTCAAAATCATTCGTCGAACATTCCGTTCTCATATTGCCCTTTTTTCATGCATTTTTAAATTTCACAATTATTTTCATGCACTTCAGCAAAGAAGTGAGATTTCATTATGATTGGATAAGGGAAAGGATAAGAAATTTGATCGTTTGATTTTTATAGCTTTCATTTTTCCTTCATTGAAGCATTTTCCCATCTATTTGAGCAAATTATAATTATTTTTGAACAGCTTCTCTTTTTCCTTACTAATTTTATTAGTTTGTCGCTTCACTGAGCAGCTGTTTTGTTAAATGTTCATGTGATGTTTGATTTTAGTATTTATAAATGAGCATGTCGAACTTTCATGATAATGATGACAATGATAACACTGGAAAAAAAAACAGAAATAATTTTTTTCGGTCTCCAGGATTACTATTTTAGATTAGATTAAATTCACGGAGTATTTCGCAGAGTGATAGCACAATAAATATTTTCATATTATTGATAGCAATGATAAAAAACGTAGAAATAATTATAACAGCTAATGATAGAGATATGCTTAGCATATAGTAGTGATTACTTTGAAAACTTTTTGTTTACCATTTCCACAAAATTGTCATTTTTTTCCGATTTTTTATTTCCCACATAATAAATTAAAGTTCAATCATTTGTAATTGAAAAGGATTATCTAAAAGAATCGTTCAATCAAATTTTCCAATAATTCCAAGTTATTGTTAGAAATAAGTACTCTATTTAATTTGTATGTTTATTGAGAGAATTTAATAGTTTCTCTTCTATACTTTGAATAGAATTTAATTTAAGAAATTGAAAGAATTTACTTATCTGCAAAATTGATTACATTAATAAATTAACATACTCTGTTACAAGTACTGATTAAATTAATTACGCACTATAACATTTATCAATCAACAAAATGATTCCTGCACTTTTTCTTCATTCCGTTTCTCATATTTACTTTTATTCAAAGAGCAGAAATTTTAAAAGAAAAATAAAAATGGGAAAGCGTAGAAGAAATTTCACCAATAATTTACAGTACAGTTTTGAAGTAAATAATATGTATTTGGTAGAGAAAAAGTTTGTTTTATTTCATTAAATACTTAAATAATTAATTGCATTTGCCTTTCCATTCAAGTATAAGAAGATTTAATAATTCAACAGCGATTCAATGCGCGGCAATCATTTCCAGTACTATTAAATTTTAAAATTTCTTCGCTTTTTTTCCTTTATGATTGTATTAGCTTGGATTGTTTAAAAAAGTACGATGAAAATATATTAAAACAAACATTTCAATTTCCAACTTTTTCAGATTTATTAATTGCTTTCCTTTGCATAATATGCCTTTTTCCTTTTCATTTCACTTTAATTTTTCTTTTACCTTTCTTATCATTTCCCTATTCCAATTCTCTTCTCTTTTCAAATATAATTTCATTTGATTTTTAGTTCTTACTGAAATAAATGATTTCCTTTTTTCATTCATTCAATGTTTCATTTTTTTCAATTTTCCTATAAAATCATTTCTGTTAATTAGATGTGAGAAAAATTAGTTTTTTATTCCATTTTTTCGTAAATAATACATTTCATTTTCATTACAATAAATTATCAATTAATTTTAAATTGTGCTCTATTATTAATTGAAAATTTGTGCTTTTCATTCAAATCACGCAAATAACATTTTACTTACCTTTCAAATCGGTTAATTAAGGTTTATTATCCTTTATATCACCTTACTTTTACTTTTTCTGCTGAAATTTTTTCCGCATCAATTTCGATCTTAAGCGCAATTTATACCATAAAAATACAAATTTCTTCATTGAATTGGAATAGAAATATGCATTAAATGATTGATGATTAAGCATAATGATTAAGCTTTCTTTATACTTCAATTGCAAATAATTTACACAATCAAATAGGTCATTTTTAACCACTGCTATGACTTTTGATCAGTCGTAAGCTTTTATTACCAGCTTACATCGAAGTATAAAATTATAAACTGATATGTGTTTGGAACCAAAAACGGAAAATATTGAGGAAGTTGGAGCGGAACTTTCTCGTCAAATTTGCGCCCTTTTTTTAATTTCATTTATTATTTCATCGTTACGATCAAATTTACTTTTTCCTCTGTGCTCAAAATTTCTTCTTGCTTGGAATCATTTTTTTTTCTCGAAATTTCCAATCTCTTTTTTAAAGTAAACAAAAAAATTCATCAAATGAAAATCACCTCTAATTAGCAGTTTTGAATAAAAATAAATGATAGCGATTAACTATTCCTATCACAGATGTAAAGGAAATTTATACTTACTTCTTCTTCCTCCTTTATTTTTCTATTTCATTCAGTAAAAGTATTTTTTGATGTATCGCTCGCTGATTGATAGATTTGCTAACATTTGTTTACTCAAGTCAAATTAATAGTTGAAAATAAAGTAATGAGAAAAGTGCGAAGAATAAGAGGAACGGAAAAAGGCCAAATTCAAATTACGCACATGATGAAATTCTGTGCGAACAAAAAAGTAATATGCAAAATTCGAAAATATGAAATAGATGATATGACGTATTGAGTAATTAGTAATTAAATTTACGTACGATATTAATTAATAAATACGAATAGTTGCAACTGTGGTGACAGTAATAGTAATAACAACAATAACACTGCTAATGATAATTATATTATTATTAATATTTTAATTATTCGTTATAAATAGTGATAGAAAAGTGATTTCGAGTTCTATCTCTTTGACTTACTCAACCGGAAATTCTGCTTGCTTTTTTGTGAAAAAAATTCCGAAAAAAACTGCCCTTTTAACTCTAAAAAAGATGCCTTGATTTATTTGATAATTGATTTTTTAAAAGCAGCTGTTTTCGCTTATTGCTAAATTAATAGATTGTAATGAGACTAAAAATTTACTTTTTTTATTAAAAGATTTTTGCACTATTACAAAAATAATACTGCCATTCTAAAAACTTCTTACAAAAAAGGGCAAACAGGAAAAAATATACAACGAAGAAAATGGAAAACATATTTCAATTCAAATTCGTTAAATTAACTTTTTTTTCGATTTGTTTATCATAATGATGCCTCAGAAATATATATACATATATATATATATGTATGTATTTGTTACTTGTCTTTTTTACTGCTTAAACATAAGTTATATTTGAGTAATTATTATTTTTCTAGTATTTTTCCATATATAAGTATTGCTGTAACAAAATTTAAAATTATAGTATGATGTCATCGATAAATTTAATTGTCAACGGTTAGATGGCGTGGATAGTTAATGACTGACACGTCTCTTAGAACACTGAAACCACTTCAAATCTTCGACATAACGCTTGACATTTAGTAAAATACAATAAATCTCTCAGTGTCAGCGCAATTATCCCATTGCTTAGTTTAAATCGAAATGAATTTCGATATTTCCTTGTCTTAGAAAGAATTTTCCTGTTTTTAGACATGAATTGTAAGGATATACAATGTAAATTAGCGAATAAAGATATCGAATTTTCCTTAATGCATGATGATTAAAAATCTAAGATTCCTTTTTTCAAAAGTTAAAAACATGCAATCCACTAAATTAGTTTAAAATTACTAATTTCATTAATAACAGTTAACTGTTCTACAATCTTGAGATTCATAAATTTAACTTGTGAAATGTAATGATTGATTTTAATTTTGACGTAAGGGAGGCTTTTTTTTTAATTTCAAATTCGACCATAAAAGTAAATATTCGCAATTTTACAGAACTTTTTTGGAAGGTTAATAATGAAATTTCACTACGAATTGCATTCACAATTCAATTTTCTTATCCTTTGCATACTTGCCCACTTCAATTCTCGCGGTAAATTCATCAAAGTTCAAATTCATTCAAATTTGAACTTTGATGAATTTCCCGTGAAATTTTTCGAACTCGATTTTTGTGTTGTTGAATTTGTATTTTTGTTATTATAATAGATTATTTATTTGTGCACGTTTAAAATTATTTCTTTAATTGCTGCCGCTCTTGGAAATTCAATTAATTTTTAAAGATGAAGATAAAATATTCAATTGCTGATGATAGGATCTGACTCCGCAGATATAAAATTATCATAAAAAATGGACATAAATATTGTTAATAGCAATTAGTTCATCCAACAAGTTTTATTGTAATATCAAAAATTAGAAGAATTCTATGTTTGACATCATTAAAATTGATCATTATGAATACTAAATATTAATTTAGTACTTTTTTTTCATTTGAATTTAGGGGATTGAAATTATGTTTTGTTAATTCTGCTCTTGTCAATGCGGATGAAATCGGGAAGATAAAAAAGTGTAAATTCCAATTCAAAATTGGTCACTGTTACAAATTTATTTGCTGATTTTTTTCGAATATGTAAAGTTTGTTTCCAATCGATAGCATTTTGGAGAAAAAAGCCAATCAAAAATTCATATTTCAAAGAATCGTTTCATTTTCGATCCCTCTTTGCCGGAAGACAGAAGATAACGTTCTTATCATCCCCTCTTCCTTTTTTCTTATGTTTCAATTTCACTGATTTTTACTACAGATATAAGCTGGAACTCAAGCTCGACTCTTTTTGAATTACGACATTATAGCTACAAAATGGAACAACTGTTATATCGAGAAATTTTAGCAAAAAAACGAAAAAAAACAGTGGAAAATTAGGAAGTAAGCCCTGAAATAGATTATTTCCTGCTCATTTTGTTGATTTTCATTCATTTTAAAATTTTCCTTTATTTTTATCTGTTTTTTAAGCTTCTTTTTTAGTACTTTAAAAAGAAAAATGTATAGGGAAAGAAAGAGGAAAGCGAGAGGGGCAGAATTAAAAAGGAGAAAAAAGATGATAAAAAAGTGAAACATACATAAAGAGTTTAAAAGGAAAGGAAATTGATGCAAAATCAGCTTTTTGGCTTTCTCGGATTTTAATTGTAGGCTGTTAATTAGCCGTCGGTCGAAAGGATCTCGGGAGAACCCTCGGACTCGAAGTAGAACGATTATTCCAAGTCATTTGATAACCTCCCATTCCAGACGAAAACCCGTACAAATTGTTATCCGTTCTAAATCTTTTTGTTGAATGTTTAGCAGTGCTAGTTCCTTTTTTCGAATTTTAATTTGTCAATTTTTATTCATTGATTTATTGGTATTTCGATTTGACCATTTTGTTGTATAAGCATTTGTTATCTGGCATGTCACGGGTGCTACACCAATTCATTATAAATGAACAACACTTCATCATTCGCGGTTTCCTGACCAGCACGAAACAGAATGTATAATTATTTGCAGAATGATAAGTTTTGATTGGTATCAGATGAGAAGTAAGTAATTAATTAACAAATTAGGAAAATTGATTAATGAAACAAGTTGATTTTCAAATGTTGAAATATTAATAGCACACTCTAATTACCAATAAATGGTTTGACAAGCTTAATATAGATACTAAAAGTAATGGTCAAGTTTGCTTAGTAATGCTAAAATATGACGAAATATTCTTAAAACAAATGGTATGGAAAGGAGTTGTTGAAAATTTTCTTTTAATACTTTCATTTCAATTTGACAGGCATAATTTGAAATAATAGTAAGTTTAAAGTTTGAAAATAAAGAAAAGGAGGAGTGAAAGAAATTGATTCGATGATTGGTGTGGATGTTTTAGAATTTAAAATATCGATCGAATTCATAAAATTATTATAATGATAAATATATGAATGAGATCAGCTGACTTTGTTTACAACATGTCATCATAGATTAAGGATGATTGGAAAAAATTCCTTTTTTCATTTGCTTCCATAAAAAACTGTACAGTGCTAATATCCTCCAAATCATCAAATATTTCGCACATTATTTATTTATTTATCTTTTTGGCTAAATTTGCGTAAGAAAATATCTCAACTGTGATATTTTAATAAAGTTGTAATAATTTTAAAGAAATACGAAAGTATCATTTGTTATATTAAATTTTGATGAGGTCTTAAAGAGATTTTCATTTATTGCTTGGGTTTTAGTTAGTGTGAAATTTGTAAGACCTAAACTTTGTAGATTTATTCATCACTTCTCGATAATTTAATTTACTCAGGTTTTTGCTAACCTAAAATAATAACAAACCTAAATATATTTTCATGGATTAAATATCACTCCATTAATTACTACTCAATAATGATAGAATTAATCTTAATTATTTTACCTACAAGAAGCATATCTCTTCTCTTTCTTTTCATTTCTTTGCCTACTTTCTGTTACTTTTTTTGAAAGTTCATATTTCATGTTCAAATGGTAGTGTACTAATTTAGCAGTTTTTTTGAAGTTTTCAGCAAAAATATGACACTGTAGAATCAGCTTGAAATATCCATGAGATGAAACTTTTTTTGTCAAGCAAATTTATCAAAAATTAAACACTGAAGGAGTTAATAATGACAATAATATTAATACTAATAATAAAAACATCAACATGGTTGGCAGTAATGTTGATACTAATAATAACAATGTTGACAATGATTAACGACAGATTAATAATAATAAACAAAGAATAATTAGTGATAACATTAATATGAAAGACTGCGATTGAAATTAACGACAGCAATGTTAATAATAAAAATTTTATACGGTACTGGTATTAACATACAATAATTTTAACAATGACAGTAGTAATAGTAACAATAAGAAAAGTGATAATGACAAGAAGAAATAATAAGCGATGATTCAGATATTAGTAGCAACAACAACGTTTGGAGATGATTAGTGATAATATCAGTATTAATAACGATGATGCTGGCAATAATTTAATAAGCATGACAGATATCAGTCATATATTGTGTAAGAAAACTTGATTTATTTATGAGTGATTTGTTTATTTATACACAATCTTAATTCGTATTATGTCTGCCCACAGTTGCTTACTTCTGCTCATTCTCTTCAAGTATTAATTCTTCCTATCTATTGACTTATCATCCAACTATTATTTTCATTCCTTCAAAAATCCTTTAACATCTGCTTTGGTCTTTCCCTTTCTCCCTTCTAATTCATATATGAAATGAATACCCTTATTTACACTATGTCTTCCTTTCTCTTGTTTTCCTTTGACCTTTTATCATTTTTCAACTCATCAATTATCACCACCGTTACCACTTCAACAACCCACCAAGTATAAAGAGTTTCTTTTTTGTCATGCGAATAATATATTTTTTTTGAAATTTTTTTAGCCGCTTTCTCCTGCTACAGAATGATCTTTTTTTGAAATTCACATTTTGCAACGAATTGCAGTTATTACTATTGATAATCTATTAATGCAACCATTATCAATAACATGATATCATATCATCATCAATACTTCTACGGTATTTTCATATGAATTGGGAAGTATGGGCTCAATGAATGCGCGGTCCCAAAAAAGTACTTAAAAGGCAATAAGAAAATCTCCAATATAATAATTTATGTATTTTAAAAAGGTACACTAGAATTTTCAACCTCTAATATCATCAGGAAAAGCACTACATGGGAAACTTCTAGTAGATTCATTTTCTTAATGAAGTAAATTCCTTAAATTTAATTCCAATTTAGATTGATAATTTCTATTTCACTTCATTTTAACTACAACACAAAAAATTTTATTTCCACTCTATATTTATATGAACTATGGATTTTATTTTATAATTTCAATTTCCCATCAATCATTACTCCTTTATGGTAATTTTGTTCAATCAGATTGTAAATAAATAAAAAAATTCTTCAAAAATTCACAAAAGTTCATGAGAATAATTATTATCGTACCATCAAGCGCTTAAAACTATTTAAATTTATACGATATCAATCCCATTCTTGAAACTGATCCATTTTCGATCCAAGCTGTCTATCTATCCATCTAATTATTGAAACAACTGATGCTCCACCATTTCATTGTCCTGAACGTCAACAACAACTAATTTTTTGCTCTTTAAAACATTTACAGCAAGCAATTTATTCCAGTGGAACACGAGAATTTCCTTCTTTCGCTTTACTGAAATGCACCTATGACTTCCGTTTCAGATTTATTAATAGAATGTAATTTTAGGCAATTATCATAAGTTATTCGGTTTCTTTACTTCCTGCAAACTGTTTTAATTACAATTTTGTTTTGAAGTATTCCTTTCTCTCAATCTGAACAACTCTTCGTTTTGATTACAATTCAAATTTGCAAAGTTGTACTGGTATTGTATGAATGATAAATATTAATAATTTCTATTCAATATACTCCACTCGAAAGGAATTCACCAATTTCTTCTTTTGGTAACAAAAAAATTTTAAGTTAAAATTTCATAAAAAGTTTTTTAAATTGCCATGAAATGACTTGAAGTCTTTTGTTATATGATATATTCCTGAAGAATTTGTTTAAAACTTAGCACTCAATCAAATCACAATTAACAATATATTCTGAACCAATTAAATTGTGAAAATATTTTTATAAAACATTTGCAACAATTTATCCAGCACATTAAAGTTAATATATATTTAAAATACAAAATGATTTTTTGTTTTCATTTTCCTGTTTTTAATTGCTTTGTTTGAATGGTAAATGTACAGATATTAAGCTTATTTCTAACTTCTTTGCTGCATTAATGTTTCATTTCATTTAATTGATTTCCATGCAAATTGATAAATGTTGGCATATTTTTATTGCAATGGCCTCTGCTTATTCATTTACCAAAATATTTACACATAATAATGGGTCTGATAAGTGGATTAGGGCGGAAAACTTGGGGACACCATTAAGCTTCCAACCATAGCTTAAACCTTCTAAGGAAATCATAATTTCTTAACTTACTATGCTCCTCTTATTGATAGTCAATAAATCCCAATCAATTTATAAATTGTAGCCAATTTTTGACTAGTCAAATTTTTGCGGACTAATAATGAAATTTTCAGTAGTTAACTTAAGGGAAGATAAATATATTTAGAGTTTAAAATAAAAACTTTAAAATGAAATGATTTTTTTATCAAAAATTCGAAGCTAATGTTATTACTTAATTGATTATAATTTATCAGTAGTTGTTTCTTCTCTTTCATTAACTGTACGAAAATCAAACGTTTGCTTTCTTTAATGAGCATTTTCCGCTTGGAAATCAATATTTAAGTATTTGAAAATGAAACTGAAAAACTGATCATACACTATTGCAGGATTACTAGCTATTATGTCAGTGCAGGAATGGATTGAAAAGCAATGTTTAACGTTCAAATCTGGCAACTCAAATTCCATTTCTTCTCGAAAGGTTAGGATAAAATGAGAATATTAAAATTAAATTAATACTGGAAAAAATTTGGAAAAAAATTCAAATTATGGTGAAACTAAATATTGCAGCACTCAAATTTACAAGAATTTGGATATTAAAAATTTTAATTTAAACATTAGAATTTAATACCGAAAATTAAAGAAATTCAAACTATATATTCATTGCTAGTAATTAGTTGTAATCTCCATTATTTCTATATTTCCATAGATCTGATGATTAAATTAATGAGAGATGGAGTGGAAAAGTGCAAGTTCTGGAAGAAGAATAGACAGTTTAGAAAAGTTTTAATTTTAAAGATTCTCTTTATCTCATCCAATTGGATCTTCTTCGATGGCACTTGTTTGATTAACAAATATTAGGACACTTCATGACTGATTGTATCTATTGCTTCCACTTCATTACTGCCACTACTACTACTGCTAATACTATACTATTACTGATATTACTATCACTTCAACTATTGGATCAAAATATGCAAATTATAACGCTTGTCAATATAATCCGAATTATGTGCTCATTTCAAAGATGGCTAATTATTTTTGTTAGAGCTGTTCTTTTTGCAAACACTACTTGATACTTTCAATATTTTGATAATAAAATTGAAAATTTCTTTTGAAAAGACGTTTGATAATGATATTTTTGCCCTCATCTTATTTGTGTTGTAAGAAGAAAAAAGGAAAATGAATTATTTGAATGTCTGTTCAACTTGTCAATGGTCAAAGTATTAGTAATGATGTTGTGATACATATCCACCTGTTATTAATGATAATTGTAGGTAAGAATGAGAATAAGGAAATGAAATTATTCAGTGATTAAAGAAAAACAATTCTTTTCACGCAGAAAAATATTTCTTACGTTAATCAACCATATCAAATATCATTTCTTCTCGACTTCCATTCTTTTTTATAAGCCAACAATGAATATAACCATCGCTGCTGATTCCTCTTTATTACTGAAATAATTGTAATTATCATTAAGCTTTATCATTATTTGATTTCATCGTCGTTATCGTCATTATCACTGCAGCAGTCATTCTACTAGAAATCAATCACGATGATATCATTTTTGTTATTATTATTCATCATTATCATATCACATTTTGTTATCATGAGAAGAGAATTTTTTCCTTCTATAATATTATGTTAAATTAATTTATTCCAATTAATAAAATAAGTCATTTAGACAAGTAATTAATAGGTTAAATTACTTGGTGTCATGTAATTCATGAAATGTAACCATGAAATTATCTAATTGATTGAAGAGATTAGTTAGTTTGGTATAGTATGATTTAAATTGCCATGAAATTGCATCAAACATGTCAAGAAAATTCGTTGCAAGATTTCGATTGAAGAATAATAATGTCCTAAGAGCATTTTTAAACCATACATCAAAATGAACAATCATGATGAATTGTTGTTTTTAATGCTTTACGTTCCTCAACTTCATCTTACCTTAAGGTTTTTAACTTGAGGAAAAAAGATTTGAAGAAATGAAACGAAAAAAGAACTTAATCTGTCAAAGTTGAATTTAAAATAAGTGTCTGTCAAAAATGCTAGCAGTTATTGTACACGAAATTCAATGTAATCTCAATATTTTCTTTTTTCATTATTTGATGATATGATTTCCATCCAATTTTCAGCATGTCCATCACATGGATGAAGTTGTTTGTATACTACAGTACGTATCTTATCTTCTCCGATAATCTGCTCTTGTAAATTACTGTGGACTTTCTGAGGATAACATGCATCAGAATATCTTATTTGTATAGCTTTTAAAAATCTTGATAATCATAATAAAATAATGATGTAATACGATATCTTAATTATCAAAATTACTATATTTTGAATTTTCGACAATAACTTTTAGTTTATTAATTTAAAACATAAAATCGAATATAATTAGGAATCATTCCAATACATCCAATACATTCATGGTGATATGATAATTCAAAGAAAACATTCAATGGATTTATGAAAGGTAAAGCCAGATGGTTCAAATAATGCCTCGGCTAACAGCAAAATCCGTCGTCGATTGCTGCAAAGAAAGAATCAAGAAAATTTAAAATTTACTTAGAACTTTAAATATGTTTCCCCTCACAAAGGTTATTTGCTCAATCGCATGAATGTTATGTATCCGTTGAGTTGACCTTTATTATTAGTGGCCATAAAAGATTCATCATCTTAAAACAAAAGGAATATGCCCATATTGCCCTGAGGAAGAGGAAGCAGTCTAATCCAGCTTCAATCGAATTATGGCTCCCTTATGATCCTTTCCTACTCTTTCTTCGGGAATCATTTCCCATTTCACATCCTTTTCATCCTCAATATTATCTATTCTCTTTTATTTTATTTTTCTAAAATACTTCATATTTCCGAGATGTTCTCATTAATATTATTGTTGCATTAAACCATTCCAATTACAATTCCATAATTTTAACACTTTAATTAATTCATATTCATCTTTTATAGCTTATTTCCGGTATATATTTAGGAATGATATTGTAATTCGGAAAGCGACTTGGAAATTTTGAAAATTGTATACGATAATACTATTCATAATACAAATATCATAAAAATAGTTTATTGCTATCTGAGGGAATTCCTGAGCGATATATTAAAGAACGGATTAATTTGCATGTTTAATCAGAAATTATCGGATTGCAATTTCATAAATTTAATTTTTAAATTAAATGCTATTCATTACCAAATATTCCAGGTTATAGTTCAATATTTTGTTTATTGAATAATTTATAAACAAATCGATTTGCTTTTATTTATAAAGAGATTGGTATTTAATTATTATTTACATTTAGTAAATAAAAATTCAATGAATCAGGTATTAATTGATTTAGGTGAAAAATTGAATAATGTGGAATGGAACTATTCTTCGCTATCTCTGTAATTTATCATAATTAACAATAGTTCGGGAATTTTCTTGATTTCACTGGAATCTCTGAATTTGTTTTCACTTCTAAGTAAATGAGTCTATTTACCAACGAATTTAAATCCCATATTTATTATCATTTCATTTTCTCCAATTCATGCATCTTTCTTGGCTAAATAGGAATTTTTTATCAGTTATATTATTATTGTTAACTATATTTGCATATCACTTATATGATTTTCTTTAAGTCAACACAAATTAAGACATTGCAAAATTTCGTAGAGCTTTTACATTTCAGTTTGCATCGTTACTTTTAAAATAATTTTGGAATTTCAGATAAAAATAGATTCAAAGTGATTGAATTATATTTTACTGTATTTGTTCGCAAATTTTATGATTATTTTTGAAAATTTATGATTATTGAAAGATTTTTTATGCTTTCTTTCCCTTCTATCCGTAAATATTTGATTCTCGAAAATGTTCCCACCGAGTTGGTTAATATTTTAGGAACTTTAACTTTTCAAGTTTACAAAGTGATAAATAGATAATATTTAGAAATTGACGTTTATCAGGTCGAATTGTTAATTATCATTTAACATTAGAAATGGAAATGAAATACTAAAAGTGGTGCATATTTCTTCTTTTGAAATTTCAGCTTAATTTATTATTATTTAACGACGCTTAATTCGTAATTCGTTTCTATAAAAAATTGTCGCATAAGCAAATAATTTATTTGAAATCACTTAATTCTAAAAGTTGGGATTTTAAAACTTAAAGTTGGATTAAATACTAGAATATGTCATGAAAGTGTGGCCAACACTATTAGAACTACCCTTGACATATATCATTGTCATTTTTATTGATATCATATCACCGACAAAAATCATTCCTTTTTGATTTTTTGCTTTTTCTTTAAGCAATTACTAAAAACCTTTTATGAGTAAACTTACAAATAATTTAAGTAATTAGTACCATTCCTTAATACTTATCCTAATGGTTAATAGCGTTATATTATTCTGTAAAGTTATTATCTTTTATTTTGCAATTAATATTGATAAATTTGCGTGATTTTATAATTTGTTACTTTTAATCTTTTATTAGTTGCTACTATATCCATTACTCTAACTTTACTACATATCATTATTATCATTACTATTATTATGAATTATTACTATTATTATCAGTATAATTATTGCTATTATCATTGTTACGATCATTCTTGTTGTCATCATTATTTTCATATTTATTATTAATTATTACTGCCTTAATATTATCATCTCAGCAGTGCAATAATTGCAATTGCAGAAGAAAAATTTCCATGATTTAAATGTTTATAATTTGATTGTGAATTTCGGAAATAACCTAACATCGTTGTAATTGTTACTGTCGTCATCAACATTAAAACAATCATGACACTCTTATCACCATTATTATCACAGTCATGATCTTCACCGTTCTCATTCATCGACTATCATAGTAAAGATAGCTATTTATCAGCGGGTGGTTCAATCGAGTGATTATTCGAGAGATGCTTAGAGTGAAGAGAAGCTCCTCCCCGAGTCACTTCTCTATCCACCAATCATATGCTTCATACAACATTATGCTCTATCCTAGATCGGTCCATCCATTTATCCTTCAACTTCCTTCCCTCAATACTGCAATCACAATTATCACTCCGTAGATCACGCACTGATTACACCTATCATTTTAGATTCAGATCAAGTTTTTTGGATTACCTGCCAGATTGTGAAAGATTTGCAATAATGGTCATTGTTAGACCACTTTCAGGATTTTTCGGTTTAGCATACTGTATTATCAACATTTCATTTAAAAGATAACCTGAGAAACTATACTACACTGTGAAGATCATTTCAAAATAACATGTCTTAGCTATTTGCCCAATCATATTTAACCTAAAACTGAACTAATCACATTTTAATTTCCTGGAATATCTGAGTGAGGAAAAAGAATTAGTGAAAATTTTAGATAATTAAAATATGTAAAATTTCCAGGCTAAATAATTTGAATGCTCCGATATGTCGATAGCAATGGAAACAACACCGGTATCAGTATCTTCAGCATCAGGAGTTGATTTAAGCACCGATAAATCTTTGGAACAATCGCAACATGCATTACAGATGCAACTGTCATGTAGCGCCTCGTCAACTCCGCCATTACAAAATATATCGGAACAGTCCAGTGTCCTGCAGTCTGACTTAACCACTAATCTATCGACTATTCTAAATGCTTCAAAAAATAACGATGTAATTATTCAAGCTACTTCATTTTTACTATAAACAAAAAAAGTTATTCGCGCGCCAAATCGTCAGATCAAATAATCCTGGTCTAAAATGACAATTGCAACGTTTCTGAAATTACATAATATCTTAAAATTATATTGAATTTTAATCTAATTGCTTAACTAAAACATCAAAGGTCATTTCCACAGCTTTACAGCTTTCCTTAAACCTTTATAAAATCAAGTTTTCAAATCTTTTCGCTTTGGCGAATATTTTTATGGTTTAAAATTTCAACAATTTTCTAATTAAAGTTGGGTATCATCAGAACTATTAATTTAGTCGCAGCATTAAAGATAAATTTTCTTTTCATAATTTTCGAAGAGATTTAGATTAAAAGCGGGAATTCACCTGTAATTGATGATGACGCAAATTCAATGCTAGAACGTGAGCTTGAAGTTCAGCAAAAAGCCTTCCAAAGGTTTACTTCCTCATTAAACGGTACAATTAAATTATATTTCTTTGAAAAATTTTGCAATGACATTGAAATTTGATTAAGTTTGAATAGCTTCATCCTTAAATTCATTTAGTTTGTCTTCAAAACAAATTTATGTTTCATTGATTTTCAACATTTTCTTAAAATTTACTTTTTCATTTGTCTCATATTTTACGGCAAAAACAACTTCTATTGTTTTATTTTTTAGCTTATAAAAATGACTTATGCATAGCAAACTTAGTATTTTGATATTTGCAGATCTCAGATTTCGATCAACATTTCCAATCAGTGTTTTTCCGCCATTTTTGGCTGCTCTCCAACAAAATCCTTTAACATTGCATAATCAGTTCGCGGCAGCTAGCAATAATCCCAGAAGTTCTGGTGTATCGCCTGGACTGGACGATGAGGATGAGAATGAAGCACTGGCAAGTACCGAGCCGGAAGATCTAACGATTAAGTAAAATTTATACCGATTTCTTTTCTCAAAACGATGCATACGAGCTTTACTGGAAAAACAAACCTATTCAGTAATCTGAGAAACAATTTATTAAATTCCTCTGATTTCTCTTTTTATTTATTTTCTCTTTTTTTATTTACTTTTTTCCAAATTTTTTATAAGTAAAATTTTTTTCTAAACCAAGGTGAATATGAATTTTTTCAACTTTTAGTTTTCGTAAAGACAAAAAAGATTGTGTTGTGGGAGCTGGCGGAAGTACCGGTGATGATAATGCGGATTCAGATGCTAGTGGACAACAGAATTGGTCATATGAAGAACAATTTAAGCAAGTAAGTTTTATGAATAATATTGTTCATACTTTCTAACAATAGAACTCTTACTATCACATAGAATTTATATTTTTAAAATGCTGCGTTGAATTAACAAATATGATACGCCTAATAGTAACAAATTAATTAACCAAAGTGTGATACACAAATAAGTCAACAGTTGAAGTATTCAATTTCGTAAGTCTGCATTTTTTTCGGATTTAAGATTGTTGAAGTTTGTATTCGTCTTGTCGGAATTCATTTGCTTTTTAGTTTATCTTATCATCTGTCTTTCCGCCTGTCCATCTGGCAGTACCTGTTAGATTAAACAGTTGTGCATTATATTATTCAGCAGCAGTTAGCAATAAGGAAAGGAAAGTGAAAAAAAGAAGCATTCTTTGAATGAAATGTGATTCGTTTTTTTGTTAATATGCCTATATTTTTATATAGATTTCACACTTACTCTATGTGTATATATATAGGCTTTGCCATATATTTTACGCAGGTTTTCAAGTTTTAGGTATACATATGAGTTTCTTTATTATAAAAATTATGAGAAGTAAATTTTAATTATGAAGACTATAAATCATAAATTATCTAAATTGCAAAAATTTTAAATCTCTGTTTCATTCATGCTTCAGTTTAAGCAATCGTTTTCCTTTAATTTGTTTATCTAACCAATCAGAGGAAAGTTCACCTATACAGGTATATATGAAAACCCTCAATATATGTATGTATGGTGTGTGTATGTGTGTACATATAACTGCTGTCAGATTTTTTTCGAAAAGATTGGAACCATTCCATCACATCCTACTCATACATAGCTGTTCTTTAAACTAAAGAGTGGATAAAATTTCAAAAAATTTGTTTATTTCAAAATTTACAGCCAAAAAGTAGGAGGAAAATTTCTAGGAAAAAATTAATCTTCTTATCCCGTCAGTCTGACTAAAACCGAAAATCCGTTGATGATGATGTCAGTGATGAAAAAAGGAATTCTGTTTGTCTCAAAAAAAGATAAAAAAGAGATTTGTAATGGAAAGAACGGAGTGAATTAAACGAACAGAGAGAGAGAAAGAGAAAGGAACGGATGTTCGGATAGAAGGTTGAACTTTAGCCTGAGTTCGAGCCTGAAGATTCATGTAGGCCATTTATCATCACTTCATTCCCTCTTTCTCCACCCATTTCAACCTTCTACTTCTTTCTGTCTAATCTACAACAGCTAGATCGAATGGAATGACAAGAGCAATGGGAAAAAATAAATCGAGCGCCTGACAACTGTTTCGATTTCAACAAATTTTTGTGCTATAATTCGTTTCAAAAGTTAATTTCACAAATCAAAATTTGTTTAGTTATTGACAAAGAATGTTGGAAGAGAATTAGAATGGAATATCAGACCTTAGATTCTCCTTCCGCAAAAAACATTTAGATTTCATCAATACTCTTTTCGAAAATATCGTAATCATATGATGAGGTCAAAAGGTTGCATTGTTCTAATATTAGTATCCTTATTGTGGTTAGAATTACCAGAAATATATTATTCGATAAAATAACTTTTCTTCTTCATTTTCATTATTCAAAAAGAGAAATCTTTATTGTTTAAAGCTATTTTGATTGATATTGTTTTTGGAAATAAGAGCAAAAAATGGTGGAAATTTTCCTTTCTTTTTCATTTTGCAAATTCAAATTAAATGAATGATACAGTACTGACAAACGGAGTAGTGGCCGTGGCTCTTCATGTTTCTATGCTCAAAAACACAGAATGTACTGTTCGAGAATGTTCCATTGAAAACTAATAAGAAATTCAATTAAATTACCTTAATAGAACACTGAAATAATCACAAATTAATTAATCATCCTTATCTCCACATATTATCATTCCATTCAGTTTGAAAATATTCCAACTGTATGCATGACATTGCCTTGTTAATTTAATTCATAATTACTTATTTCATCTTCTTTCGAAAAGAAAGACAGATTGCATGAAGTTGACTGGCATGCTGCATTTTCTTCTCTTCCTATCCAAACATGACAACGTGTCAGTCTTCCATCGCTACCATCATATTCTAATTCAAATTCAAATAATCATGATTTGTTTCTAAAATTAATTTCATTTAATTAACTATCAAATATAAATTCTTCCATTATATTTTAAATCATTATGGTTTGTTTCTTTGTTTCTAAAATTGCAGTCATCAAAGTACTTTTGTTCTTAATTCTAACTTTGTGCTCATTTCATGAAAATTTTCAACCCCAGATTTCTAATTAATGGGAGCATTTTATTACATCACCATCAATTAGTATATCATTATCGTTCCAAAATTTTAAATAAATTTTTAAATTGCACGGAACTTTGCATGCGGCTTATCATATTGCTATACTCATTAAAACCAGATGTTAGAAAGATAATTTCACTAGCAAAATTAATTTGTTTTAATTGCATAGCATAAATCATTGACTAATCTATTTTAGAGGAATAATGATAATAATAATGATAATGAAACATTGCATCTGTCTCTTTATTGTTTTCAAATCATTCGTACTACTATTGAATTCAATTGAAACTCAAACTTTCTATTTTAAATAGATTATGTCTCATAAATAAGTTCTGATTATTGCAATGCTAGTGGGAAAGTTCACCGTTATCATTTTATAAGCTTTTTTGGCTCATTCTTCGAAAGTCTTACATACAAATGAAAATATATTAGATCTTGCAGTAAGATTCGTTTCTATCCGGTTATCAATGAATCCTACATTTGAATCTGTTTGAATTTACCCAACAGATAGAAAAAAGAAATGTAGAAGCCTTTCTTTTTTTATAAATTGAAAATATTGAAAGATATATGATGTGTCTATCTGCAAGATACTGTAATCTCTAATTCAATATGGTGGCTAATCAACTGAAATAATATAAAGATCAGCCATCGAAGATATCTGAAAAGACAACAATTAGTTTTCCATTTCCATCTGAGTAAATTATATTTAGTTGATGGCGACGTTTAAGCTAAAAAGAGAATTAATAGAGATATTATTATAATGAAGAATAGGTTATCGAAGGGAGCCATGGATAGTCTTAGATTAATTGCAATGTGAATGAGTCCCAAGAAGTTCCGAATTGAAGTTCAAAAGTCTCAATATAGCTTAAACAGCTATTTCAATCCCATGTGAATTCATGTAGATATGAATATAAGATAAGAAAAGATGGGATAAATAAATGCATATGGCGCGACTAATGGACAAAGTTCAAAAATACCCCGATACTTCAGTAGAGTAAATTAAAGAATTTAAAAAATAAGCATGAAAATATATTTGATTGATTCAGAAATTTTAATTTCAATTCAGGGATGCAATATAGAATTTGATAAAATCAATTTCTTGTCCCAATTTTTTAAATCATTTTAAAAAGAATTATCCCATGAGCTTTTCCAATACACATCTAAGCTTCATACACTTTTTGCTTTTTTTTGTGAAAAGTTGAACATTTCAGATTTGCAAAGTTTCAGTTTATGCACATTTTTCATTTCCGGAACTCTTTATTATATTTTCTATCGTCACAATATGGAAAAAATTTTTGACTTCAATTTGGAGATACAATTTGAAATCTCATAAAACAAAATTTTTGGTTCTGATTTTCCGGTCACAAAGAAGGAAGGTAGAAATAAGCTTATTATTTTAAAATTTTATTTTTGAATCTAATCTAATAATGGCACCTGGTGACCTTTTATTCCATTCAAATAATTCAGGAAGAGTAGCGATATTTCAATTCATATTTTAAGCTTGACAAAATTCACTGCTAATTCTGTGATAGAGAAGAAAGAAACATTCTTTTAATTAACTTAAAAATAAATAATTTGGTATAGCTATGACTTCCATTTAAACATCAAATTTATTTTCTTAAAAATGAGTCATCCCGTTAAAAAGTTTTGCAAATTATATAAAACTACTGGAATATGTTTAGAATAATGAGCGTGCTTTTAAGAGAAGCAGAAGAAGCAAATTAAAAAAAATGAAAATTACATATAAACAGAGTTTTTAGGTTACTTCTGAAGAATGGAAAAAATATAAAGTCAAATAATTTGAGGTCATTAAAATATTCTTTTTTGTTTCCCTCTTCAAAGGTAATAAATTTTAAATTAAGAATTTTTCTCTTGATGGTGGCAAACTGATAAGCAGAACTTTGAAAAATTATGGATGTATTTTGTTACTAATAATTGGATTGGCAAAACAATCTCTGAAATGTGAAATTGACAAGTAACTTTCTATGTAATAGTTTAGATAATTTTAGTTTCTATATTTAGCAATTTCACAAAAACTTCTAATGATAAAATCAATATCAATTATTGCTAAATTCCTATAAGTAGATATAAATCAGTCTCATGAAGTGGAATGAAATAATTGATACTAAATAACTGCTAAACTTTCTGTTGAAATTACAAATACGCTATCCACACTGTGCATATTTTATTTAATCCAATCATCTAATGTGAAATCGAAATTGTAATTTCCACATTTGCAAATATGCACGCCTCGAGATTTTTCATGAGAAATTTGAACATCGTTCTCTAAAAATTTTGACGGAGATTTTGCAAGCTTTTCTTTAGAATATAATTTGGAAGTGTTATTTGAAAATTCTTTTGGTAGTAAGCAAACTAGTTATTTTTAAATGAACTGTTAAATTACATTTGATAATAAAGCGATATGTGCCTTAAGTAATGAGTAATAAGTTTGATGAATCAGCGTGATAAATTACGGATGCTAACTAACTCCTTAGGTACATTTGTCAGAATCATTAAATGATGTAGAAGAGCACGAACTCCTTAAATTGCTACAAATTTCTGAAATTGGTTTTTTTTGTGTAAGGAATTTGTATTCAATTTCATGATGATTTTAATGCTTATAATTTGTAAGCATTTTATTGACATGAATTATTTTTCAGCTATATGAATTATCAGATGATGTAAAAAGGAAGGAATGGCTTGATGATTGGCTTGGCTTTATGCATCGTATTGGTGAGTTGTTGCTAGCATAAAAAATAAATCTGAAAAGGATTTAATTTTCACATTTTTCTTGAAATTCGCGAATGAACTTAAATATACCAAAAGTGTTTAAACAAATTTCTATTATATCAGCAGTTTCACATTTTCTCATCTGTGCAAATTTTGTTAATTTACTGAAATCGTAAAACTTCAGCAAAAATTTTTCATATTATTTTTTGTTTCTAATTCTCTGATTAATTTGCGTGCAATTTAATTCTATTTAAGCTTCAGTTTATATATTATCATACATTTGAAGATTTAAGATAGTAAAATTGTAAAGGAACATTTATGATTGAATGAATTAATTTTCATGATGCATCCATCGTTTTAGTGAATAATTAATGGTATTTTTCACGAACAATTCTATGGAAAATATATGAATAAATGAGAGATTCAGGTTTTCAGGCCAATTCTGCCTTTTCCATTCCAATTCTTGGCTTTTGACTCTTATTTTGTCCAAATTTCATCCTGGCACTTCAACCAGAGAAATAGAGAGATACACTGAAACAGTGAAATAAAATATGCTTAGGAAGAATTTATCCCACTCTACGAATTTATTCAAGAACACTTCAGAAATCTTTTTTATTGACTAACGATTATTTCTCGCATGTTAAATTAGGATGGATTCTGAGAAATGAAGCGAAAATCGTCAAAATAAATTAGAATACAATCAATAAATATTAATTATTATATTAAAAACTGATGATATTATTGAAACCAATCTTATAATAAACTTCAATATAAAATGATCATGATTTCGTTGCACAAAGGAAAGGAAGAAGAAAAGGATTGGTGACAGACAGTTGGAGGAAGGTTTCATGCTGTGATACGTGAAACAAACTGAGAGAGGATTGGTTTTCCGCTTGTGTGATTTTTCTTACGTTCCCGCAATAATATCGTTTATTTATGTCGGTTACGGTGGTTGATTGTGAAGCAATAGTGATTGGAGAGTGGTTCTCCCGGGTTATCTGAATAAGTTGACATACGGGATCAAGACTTTCCATGTGATGAAAGTTAAGATTAAAATTACTGCTAATGATAACTTGGATTGTCATCAAAAACAATTTGATGGATAGCAATTAAAATTTTCAATTTTGTTTACATTTCACTTTTTTTCAATCTACTCTGCTTCTCTACCCACGAACTTTTTTCACTCTTTGTCATTTGTCAATGTAATTTTTGACTATTCATTATCATCAAGACAATTTTCTTGACTATGATAATGATAATGATAATTTTATCTATTATCATTACTGCTACGTTATTTTACATAATATGGGAGGGAAAATGGAATAAAGGATGGCACTGAGTGCTTATAATAAAAGTTTTGATCTGTGAAATATCTTTCAAAGTAATTCAAATTAGAACTACGTGCTACTAATAGAATAAAATAACTAAATTTATTTCTTTTTGAATTTTAGAATATGAAAAAGATTGCTTATAAAACTGAATAATCGGATGAATTAGTTGCTGTAATTTTAATTTGACATAAAATTTGATATATATAGGCTCCTGAATATCTTTTAATCAACTAACTGGAATGAAATGATGAGAATACCTGTTATGTGGTGATAAACAATTAAATAACATTTGATAATATCATATTATAAATACTAGGTAAACTGAAAAGTTTACTTTGATAAAATAATATTGTTTCAACTTAGAATTAATATTTTATGCAGTTTAAAAATCAGAAATCTGAAAAAAAAGAAGTTTAGCATATTTTGAGGGAAAATAGAAAGATCAAAGTTTATTTGTTGTGGATATGAATCAATCACAATAATCACATAAGCAGACAAATGATAATTTATTGAAACTGGAAAAATCTTTGATCAGTTATTATGATTGATTGAAATTTTTAAAATTGGAATCGTAAATTTTTCAAGAGCGACGACATCAGAAAATGTTTTTTAGAATTTTAAAAATTTTGATTCCTTTTTCATTTCACATGTCATCCGAATACAAAGTGATATATACTGAAAGATCGTAAAAAGCAAATAAATTTTAAAAATTTTGCACATTAGTATGAATTTTAACATTTACATGCAATATTACAAATAAATAAATTTAATTTGCTTGAAATATTTTTATTATTATCATACATTAAGCAGAAAAACGGAATTTCAGGCAAACCGGTTACACGGATACCAATTATGGCTAAACAAGTCTTAGACTTATATGAACTTTATCGATTGGTTGTACAACATGGTGGTTTAGTTGAAATCATCAACAAAAAATTGTGGCGTGAAATAACGAGAGGATTAAATTTACCGTCATCAATTACCTCTGCCGCATTTACGCTAAGAACACAGTAAGTTCTATATTTGCAAAGTTAATTGTTAATAATTGGATGAAGCAATGAGATAGAAAGTCTTATCAGTCACGATCAGATCATTTTTCCTTTTGACTTATTCCAAATTTAAAAAGAAGCCATCAAGCACCTGAAAGTTCAACCAATCAATTTAATAGTTTTATTTGTTAGCATTATCTCTTCCAATATTTTCTTTTCTTTTTACAATATTAATTAAATGGAACAAGTTGTCAGTATTGTGAGTTATCATTAATAACATTGCTTCAATGAATATAAATGTATGTTTTAATTAGTAAAATACTGAATGAATGATTCATTTGTAGCCATAACAAGAAGTTTAGATTTCAAACTGTTTGTTTTTTCTAGTATTTGCAATGAAAGCTTCGTCATTTTAATAAATCAAAAAGTTGTGGTGAACTATTTTTCTTTCTTTTTGTTTCCATCTTTCTCAGCTACTACAGAAAAACCATTAATTCTATTTTGTATGAGTTTGTTGGAAGCGATAGAAATGTCAATTGGTGGCTAAAATTTCAGGACAATTAATTAAATCTTGTTTTAAAACTGACTTCATCATAATGGAATGAGAGGATAAAGGAGCGGGAAGAAAAAGCATTGAAGTTAAATTTGATAGGGAATGGAAGAGGAATCGTAGATTTATTGCATTTGATTGATAAACATTGTGAAGAGGAAGAAGCGAAGAATGAATGATCGGAATTCGATCAAACTTTTTCATTGGAAAACAGGAAAGAGATAACAGATCCACTTTGATATATGATATTTCAAATATTAAATTTCTACTAATTGGCGGTAAAAGTATAAGAGGGATTGGAATGGATCAGATCTGATTGGAAAAAAAGCGAATGTGACATTCGGGGAGAAATATAAGCTGATTAGATATTAATTTCGTAAAAAGTTTAAATAATCAATTTGACATAAAGGTAAACATATCAAGAAATGGAGTAATGTTGGAGAGTTTAAATTTGATAATTATTTGAATATTTACGTAATTACGTAATTTTACATTAGAGAAAAAATTGTGAGCAGTAATTCTTGTGAGACTGTTTGATATCTCAACGCTGCAAATTTTAATCAAATAAGGCTAAGCGCATTGAACGGATAGAACTTATAACGTTTAGCCGTACAGATAACTATCACTCTTTTCTCCGATACGTTTCTTTCCAATTTCTCTTCCCTTATTTCAAATTCTTGAAATAATTCATTGCGAACTGTAGCCTTTTGGTTTATGTTGACTTAATCAAAAAAATTTATAAGCATTTTTTTAAATAGCTGGGGATATTAGACGGTCGATTAATTTCTAAGTACAATTCTACCTTGCATTTTATTTAATACCAAGAATTTAGGCTATATATTCTGAAAATGATTACAAATAGATTAGATCCAAATAATATACAATGTTATGTATTTGAGACATCTCAAACTTAAATTTTAAAATTAGACTGAAATGTTCATATCAGAGTTCGTATTAAAAGCATATTGTAAAATTGAATGAGCTTTTGAAATTGACAAAACAAAAGTAATTTACACGGAAATCTAATGGATTTATTCATCTCAATCGGATCTAAAAAGCAAAAATTCAAGAAAAAAATAAGGAAATGCTCAAATGCCAGATGTTATAAGAATTATGTGATTTCCACTAATTTGGAAAATATTTTTTCTCTGAAATATATTCTGAAAAACATAGAAAACGATATAAAATTGATAATTGAAACAATATGTTGTATATGTGCGTGTGTTTGGTAAGTTTTTATGAAAGAGAAAATTTTGAAAATTGATAAAATCATAAGTGAAGGGAAAGTCTAAATATATTGTCGCAGTTGTCAGTTTATTGATTTTATCATTATTTATTCTTATCACGATTATTCATTATTATTGTCACTATTATCATTATTAATCATCATTATTATTATTGAAGGCAATAGCTATTAATGTTATTATTTGAACAAGATTTTCGATTGTTTTTATGTTTATAAAGTAATTAGCTGCAAAAGCATATTTCTAATCATGAGGCTGTTAAAATATTTAACGTTTCGAATTTCATGTTTTTCTATCATGACAATTTTTTTTTGAAATACCTGTTCAAATGCGTCAAATAACAAAAATAGCAAAACTTGAAATTTAATTCAGATCGGATTAAATGTTGGACGGCATTGATAATCATCGAATCATATTGTTAATTCATATAAAAACAACTTCGTTGTCTCGATATTCAAAATTGTTTATTTTGAAATTCAGTTGACTGCACTTCTATCTATTCATTCTTAAATTAATTTTAATTGAATTTTAATTGTTATACTATTTTAAAACTGAATTAGATTATTTGTTATTTTTGAAGAAGTGATGGTTGTAATATCGTTATTTGAGCCGATAGCTAGAGTCCATCACCGATCAGCTAATAAACACATTTCATAATATGGCAGGATGAATTTTTGTTTTTGCTATTTGAAAGGATTTTCAATTGCAAAATGATCAAATTTCGCCTTCCACTTTTCACTTTTGCCTCAAAAAATTGTGAAAAATTTTTTGGTTGTTTTTTAATGAATGTTTCGCTAAGTAAATATATTTGCTTTTAAATGCAAAAAATAAGCTTTATGCTTTTTTCTCTTATTTTTATCCATCTCTTAATGTTTCAATACTATCTTATGCCTTTTTTTCAAAATTTTTATTTTTAATTTTTTATTTTTCTCTTGAAATGACAGCAACTAATGAAATAGCAGAAAGGATGAAAAAACGGATAGAAGGAAAGAGAGAGAGGGAGAAAAGATAAGCTTATAATACATTGATTGGCAACATAAGATTTCGATGTGAGGAAAACAAAATGAACTTTAAACGGGTTTTTATTTCAAAATTTCAAAGATTTTTTATAAAATTTTTGTTTGCTTCTTTCATTTTTAGCATTGTTCGAAGTTTTTGCAAGCAATGAAACCAGCTGTTTTATTACGACAATATTTCGAGTCAATTCACTAAATAACACACAAATCTTTCGTTCTCTATTATCTTTTTGGCGAAATTTCTTCAATTTACAGTTATTCGTTCAAATGATAATTTGAAAAAAGAAAAAAAATGAATGAAAAATAATATATTTTAAAAGAAGAGGAAAATGAACATTTCTTTTCCTTAATTAATGGAACAATTAATTTTTGGCAAACTTCTTAAACAGTTGTACTGATTACTTGGTAGCTTCCTTTTTTTAAAAAAGAAGACTAAAAATCAGTTATTAATTCCTTTCTTTAAATATTTAAAATTTTCCAATTTTTAAACTAAATTTGCCAGGTTTATGAATTTCACTGTAAAATTCTTCATATTTTGTAAGCATATATTATGATGAAACGATTTCAGTGTAAATGCTGAACAATTTTAAAATCATAGTATCATACTAAATACTTCAGATACCAAAAGTATCTATATGATTACGAATGTGAAAAGGAAAGTCTCAGCACGGCATCCGATCTACAGCAAGCAATTGATGGGAATCGGCGTGAAGGAAGACGAAATGCGTCAACAGGATCTGCGAATTACGCGCAGGTTGGATATTCGGTCGCCGCAACTGCTGCAGCCGCCGCAGCGCATCATAACTCAACCGCATTACTCAACAAACACCTCAATGGCACTCTAAATCTTCGAAATGGTAATTAAGTAATAATTTTGCACTTTAAATAATACTATGTTTAACGTATAGTTTATTTAAAAAACAATTTTTTTTTGAATGGGAAATTAATGATAGATAGATGGTTAATGGGAGTAAGGATAATTCTAACCTTAGAGAAATTTTTAAATAATTTTTGAAAAATTTCTAGGATTAGATGATGAAGCTGGCTTAGGCCCAGCGTCACAACAAGCAGCTTTAGTAGCTGCTTATCATGTCGAGCAGTTAGCTGTTTTGGAAGCGCAACAGAGGCAATTTGAGCGAGCACAACGGTAAATTATTAATTGTTGTTAGGTTAAAAATTAATTTTGACGAAAATTTAAATTGAAATCTAGACTACTTGCTCTATCCTTCTTCATTAGGATAGATAATTCTTGATTCCGAGTTGTTTTCTGAAAATACTTCCCATAGCACTTGTCTTTGTTAGAGATGTATTCTGTAGACATGAAATAACAAAGAGGATTCTCGATAAGAATCCGCAGTTCCAGAGCCGCAGTAGAAGCGGTAACGCGGCATTCAGCGCATACACGTAGCAAAAACAACAATGTAAACAGCAGTAATAGCAATAATAGTAGCAGTAGCGGCGGTGGTGGTCATCATTCGCATATGTCGGGACGTGAATCGACGTCATCCGCCGACTCCGATGGTGCTGCACCGGCAAAACGAGCTCGAACTTATTCATCGGTTGCCGGAACCGCTGATACCACTAATGCTGCAGCTGTTGCCGCGGTTGCTGCTGCAGCACTAAACGATGAAAATGGTCTCAGCAATCATTTACTAGCTAATTTGGCCGCTGAACGTTTATTTGGCGGTATACCATCGGCACATCTTAAGATTACCAGTCGAGGAGGTAAATCTCTTCAATTCAAATAGATTTTCCAAGAAGTTAGCAAATTAGTAAATTTACAAGATTCTTATATTGCTAGTAAAATTTTTGCTTAACCTTAGTTCGAAGTAGTCTTAGTTGAAATACTCATAATTCTTGACTATCAACAAAATCTTTTAATTACTTCAAAATTCAGCATACACATTATCTTTACTCTCATTGTCGTTGCATTTTCATCCTTATCAATATCAAAGCTTCTATTAACATTTACTTATATCAGAATTGGTACCATTCTTTGTATTATAATTATTAAGCACATCTTCTAACATTATCAATCATTACTATCATTTCTTTGATCAGTTAAAATTGTTTTTAAAAAAGTTTAAATGAAATTGTAAGATGTTATTCATTATCATCAATATAATTAAATTGTCGATTTCCAATTTAGTTTCAGAGAATTCCCTGGTGGTATCAATGGAAATTAATGGTACCATGTATCAAGGTGTGCTGTTTGCATTAGGAGGTGGCACTGGTACCGCAGGTATCCCGCAGAATCCTTTCCAGAATGTAAGCGATGCGGCGGCAATGGTAACGGGGTTGAACTTAGCTACAACCCTCAAGAATCCCTTGTAGTTAATGCTTTTGGAATAATTCTGAAAATCTGTGTGTGTAAATAATAAGCGACGTAAATTGTTTCTTTTTATTCTCAATTGTCTTGTTTGCCAATGTAATTCGAAATAATGCCTTTTCTTTATCATAAAAAATTTTTAATCGTTGAAATTTTTGAAAATTCGAAATAAATAATATTATTTAATTTTATGGTAGTTGCCCAAAATTGCATAGTTTTATGGCGCTATTTCAGTACATTGGTTTCGAGATTAGCTTAGAAAGTGAATTTTAGGTTGATAGTAGAAATTGTTTATACACACAAGCAAGAAGATAATTTCATCTAGTCTTCCATATTTCCATTTTCATTTAATACTTCATCACAATTTATGAATAAAAATCATAGTTTTCGCATATTTACAGAAAAGTGATAAGTAAAATTTGATAATAGTATAAAATATCCAAAAATTTTGAGTTAAATTCAATTTTAATTCAAAATTTAATAGTAACTTTCGTGTTTCTAAATACTTTTTAAACTAAGAACTTTGGTGATATTAATATTATTAGTACTTTCAATTACTTTTTCTAATTTGTGTGTGAGATATTTTAATACATTATGCTTTTTTCTCTTTTGGAATAAAACTTGCATCTTTTTTTTCATTTTTTTTTTTGAAAAATATTGTTCGGCTTCATGTAGATTTACAAATCCTATGATGTTTAGAAGTTTAAACTGTATTTACCGTTAAAAATGCATGCAATAATGATTAAACGGCAAATAGAAATATGACTCTCAGATTTATTTAAATCACTTTTTGCTTCATGAAGAAATTTAATTTCAGCATGGAAAATCTTCTCAAATTTAAATAATTCAATTCGTTACTTTTTCATTTAGTTGCTTTATATTCTTGTATGCAAAACATTTTTATTTTTATTTTTGCTCAATGAATAAGATCCGAAAATGGCAGCTATAATAAAATATACATCATTCAACATTGAATATGCCATGAAACATCAAATCACAGCGGATCGGATTTAGCAATTCTTTGGCGACCATTTGTGTAATACCACTCCTATCAGTGTTGTTCTCATACTTCCCGTTCAATTCATTAATTAAATTTCCCATATTTTTAGTTTCATTCCAGTTTACCACGTACATCGTAAACGAATGATAATTACCTTTAAAAAAAGAAAACTTTAGTAACTCTCATATTTATTTAATATTACTAGTACGAACATCTTTATATTTTTTATAGGAATTAAAAAAAAAAGATGACAAAGCTACAGTAAACAAATGTACTTTTATATTGTCTTTAAAGAATGAAATAAACTTTGATAACTCTTATCGTATTCATTTATCTTAACTGTATTTGATAAGATATTTTCTTTGGTCGATTACAAAAAGCACGATATTTTTGTATTAGATTCTAATAGTCACTTAATATTATTATCATGCGAAACAAAAAAATGTTTTTTTTCCGTAATACTGTTATTCCTAGCATTTCTTTATTAATTTACTGTATTTAGAAAATTTTTAATTCCAATATCACTAACCTAATATAGTATTCATTAGTATCACTTGTTGATTCGGGAAGCAGAGTACTTTATTAATATTTGGTGATATG
The DNA here is from genome assembly GCA_013365365.1 of Cruorifilaria tuberocauda. NCBI lineage: Eukaryota > Metazoa > Nematoda > Chromadorea > Rhabditida > Onchocercidae > Cruorifilaria > Cruorifilaria tuberocauda. The sequence goes on from JABVXU010000331.1 coordinate 44,471, forward strand.
ATATCTTTCTCAATTTCCATCGAAAGCATGACAAATTTCGCTATATCCGTTGAATTCATCTGAATTTGGTTTTTGAATTTTTATAGCTGAATAAGCTATAGATGTATAGGTAAAGTCAGGAATGATTAACACTAACTTACTTTTTTAATTGGTGTCATAAACTTGATGAAACCAGGCATTACGGTAGAATGTGTTGGTTGTATGAGAACGTGGAGTTGGGGTGTTCTCACTTTGTATACATCTCTTCGATCATTGAAATATCTTATCTGTAATTATTTTCCTTTTCCCTCCAAACTGTTTCCCTATTTCTTTTGAAATATCATAGTTAAATGTGGATTATTCTATCATTTCATGCTTCAAAATTTTGATAGAATTCTAAAAAGTTCAAATTAGAAAACTTTCAGAAAAAAAATGGTAAATAAAACTTTTTGATTTGAAAATTCCGAAATTCCTTTTTTACAGAAGATATATCATTTTTTACAATTTATCCTATCAAAAGAAATGCCATACCTCAGCAGGTAACAATGATTTAAGTTCATTAAATTTTTCTGATGGATTATTGGTAAGTAGTATTACAGTAACCGGTGATGTTACATTTATGATGTCATTGTAAGTTGATGCATTATTGAGTTTTACGAGCTATAAATTTTCATTCACATTAATTCGAAAAAATCTGAAAAGAAACGATGGAATCCCTTCCACTCATATAACTAATTTTATGACATATTTTTCTTCTAATCATTCAACGGATATCTTTTTCCATCGACGTTGATACTTAAACCCGGTTAAAAGTAAAGTAATTAAGCTTCTCAAAACACTCACTCATGAACGTACGATATGACAAGTTTGTCTTTTTTACATGATTTACAACAATTTGTATTTATGGAATGGCGAAAATTCGTTTATTTGCAGAAGAAAAAAATTAAAATCTTTTTTATCATCGTAAGTCTATATGATAAATAAGATTAAACATGAATCGGAGAAGCCAAATGTAATTTGATGAAATAAACATACTTCAAGTAAAGTTCCGGAATTCGTTTCATGGATGACAAAATTATGAATTGAATAAGATAACGAAATACTCAATAATCCATGCCAAAATACATAACGGAAATATTGTACTTGCCAAGGAAACAACATCCTAAAATTTGCACATAATCATTGCTGACAGCAAGATATTTTAATAAACAAAAGATAATAGATAATATATAATACATAAGAGATAACAAATAATAGATACCAGTAACAATAATAGTAGTAGTAATAGTAATAGTTACAGTGACAGTAATGATAATTAGCAATGACGATGGAATAATAATGATAATGACAACAATAATATTAATAATAGTAGTAATAATAAAGGAAACAATGAAGTTTGTTAATGCTTAAATTTTTTTTTAAAAAAATTTTAAATGATATTAATAATAAAGAAAAGAAAAGCACATTCTAATAATAAACGAGTGCTTAGCAACATTTCCGGCCGTTGGCCGGAATAATATTTCTCAGTAAACTTTTTTTTTAGCAGGAAGTTCATATCTTCGGCAGAGAAAAAATATTAAAAAGCGAAAATATATCAATGGAATATCTCACTAGTTTTTGTCAGCCATGATTTGGAATGAGAAACACAGACAAAATTCTTTACAAATTAATAAATCAAAAAAAGTTCGAGTGATCATAAGCTCTTAAATAAATTGAATAATAGCGACACCAATTATATAACTGAGTGTAATTTTTTAACTTGTGATTTTCAAGGATTTTCCTATATTCTAGTGAAGAACTGATTGAAGCTGTAGCAGATTGGTGATGCATACGGATTTCCGACACCAAAATTAGTTCAAAAAATTCTGTTTGTTAAAACTGATAGTTAAGCTTGGAGGAAAAATTAAAGGAAAAAAGGAACCGGACAGTTGTCGAATAAAGTGACTAGTTTGATATTTAAAGTTGTAAAGTTTTTGCAGGAAGTTCATATCTTGATGTCTTATCAAAAGATGCATCAAATAAGATCACAAGGTAAGATTGTTTCGAATGTTTCAAGAATTCATCAGAATAGAAAATAGTAGCAACATAGAAAGGAAGCAAAAGTGATGCGTAGATTTCATGATAAGAAGAATTTTGACAAGGAAAAGGTTTGAGAGCAATTTACAAATATCAAATTTTAGTATTTCCTGTCAACTTCTTCAAAAGCTTAAACATTAACAAGTTTTAAAGAAAATTTTCTTTCTTATGCGCAACCAAAAATTTGAAAACGAAGAAACAATCGTATAGAGAAATATTAGTGGAAAGAGCAATTATATAAAAAGTTAATTGTTATTTGATGATAATGGAATTAATATAAACTGCAAGAAATTTTTAATCTGAAAAAATTTTTAAAAGTTTTTTTTATTTCATAACTATCGAAGAAAAAAGTTGTTAAATCCAGCAATAACTGAATAATTGAATGACTGAATTTAGTCCTTTTCCTTTTATGAATTTAAATTATCATGAAAAATTAATAATTCTATTTCAGTGCAACAGAAGTTGAATTGAAAATGACTAATGATAGTAATGATAGTAAATTTGGAAATATTGATGAAAGTTTGAAAGATTTATTTCATCGGTTCTTCTGCTTTTCTATTAAAAAGGGTATTGAAAACAGCACGACTTGAAATTCCCTTTTTTTTGAAGAAAATAATTAATAAAAATGGGAAGAATTGCAAAGCAAGTTTTCAAAGTGAAAGATTCGAATAATTATACAAAATATATTTTGATGTCTTAATTTCAATTGTACTTATTTTTCGCATTATATAGTCAAAAAAATGTAACAAAGAATTGAAAAAATTACACTTTAAGAACTAGGTAAAATTTAAGCATCATCTCTGAAATCTTATCATAATTTCAAACTAACTTGACAAGATTTGAAGCTTGCGATGATTCAAGATGTATGCAATGGGTGGGCGGATTTCCCTTATCACTTTTATTTCTTCCTTTTTATCGCAAAATGAACGATTCGGTAATAAAATGCAAGTTTCAAAAAATTCGACCAATTTGCGAGTAATTGTACATTCATAATAACAAGAGTGATTCAGTAAAAGAAATCATTGTGGTGTTGCTGATAAGAAAAGTTAGATAAGGAAATAGATTTCTTAAATAAAAGCCAATGAAGCACTGATAATTAATTAATTATAAAAACAATCGTTTAATAATTAATTATGCTACTGATGATCAATTATAGAGTAATTGTTTTTTCTGATCTAATTACTGTTTGATTAATGGAAGATTGTAAAATGATAAATAAAGTATCAAAAGTGCATATCCCAATATTCAGTTTTACTTTTATTATAGCAACATTTTATCATATTAAATCATTCGTTAAAGATTTAATTTGCTGGCTTTCTCTTGCTATTGTTGATATGAGATATGAGTAAATGTGATGACTAACTTTTCTTAATCTATCAGTTAGACAAGTCTCTTTTGGTAATTGATCGATTCTTTCAACTTTACAATTTTATGAAACATTCAGGAAGATAAAAAAGCAGAAAGAAATTACAAATGTTCCGCTATTGAAGTATTTGTGATAATATATTAATAATTATTTCATACTCATAGCTTTTTCAAAAACTCAAAAAAATCACTGTTCATTTTCATCCCTTACTGACAGCACTTCCGATTGCTGTCTTTGTGTAAACGCTATTTTTTCTTCAAAAATTTTTGTTTAATTTCATTTATAAAAGATTCGATTGTTCAAATTGATTTAAAGCATTTATTTCAAAAATTTTTCTTGAAGTTCATTTAAAATTATTCTTCTAAATGTGTTATTGTTTTTTGAAAAGAATGCTAGGGCAGATGAAAGACATATTTAATTCCTATTAAATTCATTCACATATTTAGTTGCTAATTTATTTACGGATAATGTAAATTTATCTACATTATTCACTAAATTCAGAAAAATTCTCAACGATTTTTTTTTGAAGCACTTAAGAATTGGAGTATATTACTCAGCTATACTTCTCGGATATAAGGCGAATGAAATAGAACAGTATTTCATCCTAGCAACTTTTTCTTCCGTTCATTAACAATAATTTTAGTACGATTTGAGGATTCTAAGATATAACGTAAGTTAAGCTTAATAAGGGTTCAAAACAATTATTCAGTTTTAATGCAAATTTTCATAAACTATTATTATCATTTTAATCGGGATAACCAGGGTCGAAAAATAGAATTAGAGGATATATAACGTGGACATTCATCTGTATTTAAAGTGATGAATGATTGTTGTAGGAAAATTAAGTGTTAACTCTTGATATCACTACCAGTTTTGAAACATTTTTTCAAATTAAAACAGCAAAATTACAAAAACTTAACGTACAAAAAGTATTCATGTATGGTATTTTTGCACAAAATTCACTTTTCCTCAGACAATTTACACAACTTCCGAAACCTGTTGGTTTGATTTATAGAACTGAAATTAGTGATAGTAGTAGAGATTTGATAATTTATTGGAAAGATGTAGGAGAGGAAAAAGCTGAGTGGAATGGCAATAACAGACAAAATGAGATTTGATGGAAAAAGCGATGTGAATTGGACATTTCACTCATCGCTTACAAATTATTAATGAAAAACTAATTAATAAAGCATTGAAGCATTTCAATATTTGATCAAATTCCAAGATTAAAACGAGAAACTAAGCAAAAAAAAAGAAAAACTTGATTGTAATTACTAATGGAAATATCATTTAATCTCTTCATTGTTTAGTAACGTTTAATCAACCATTATGAGCAAATTTATGACAAATGTGCAAAATTATAAGCTTTTTTTATTACCTATTCATCTAATTATCCCGAAGAGATACATTAAGTCTCTTTGCTGACTGATGTATACAATAAAATCAATGATGGCATCATTTGAAAAGTGTAAAAAAATATTTTAGCAATTTTTCTAATTTCAACACACTCAACAAAATAGCACAAATAATTCTACTGAATCGTTATTGAAATCGAAAAAAATTTGAAAGGAAGCAGTAATAGTTAATTGAATAACTGGAAATAATATTTTCAACTTTTTAAGTCAGGAAATGAAACTTGCAATCATCTGTGCCGTAAATAAAATGCAACTTAAATACATAATTCCAATTCCTGCGAACAATTTCCTGTCATTTTTTCAAACTTCACGTTTACGTTCAGCCAATACAGTGAATTACAGATTTTATCAAATACTTCAAATTAAATATTAATCGAATCTTCCTTTAAATTCCAGCGCTCCACTTAATGTTATGCCTTAATAGCTTAATAAACGTCTGTTACACCTTCCACAGCAGCCGTAGAAGTAGCTTGAAGGATCGTCATCGGTTTCTGGTAAACGAGTCGCTCAGATTTAACGCGTGGCCGTATAAATTACTTTGTATCAGGTCAGAAGGGAGCAATTGTTTTTGCGAGAGTTGGCAGACGTCTGTTTGATGTTTGCTTGAATTTGCAATTCATTGAAAACGTGTTGGTTACGTTTTTCGCGGTGGGATTTGGAAAGATTCGGAAAAATGGATGAAAATTATTCGACAGAGCTAAAGAAGTCAGGATTAGGTATTGAATAAGCCGACAATTTCATTTCCACAAAAGACAAAAATGATTTTAAAATATAAGAGTTATTGTTGAATATATTTCATTAAATTGCATTTCAATCACAAATGGTCAGAAGTTTCATTATTTCAGCTTTCGTTGAAGATTCAATTTTACTTATCCAAATAAATCCAAAAATGTTTTTGTATTTAATTCCTTCAATTCTTTCAATTTTGATAAAGGTCCATCTGAATTGCGTATTTGCATTGATAATGTTGAAATGTCCATATTTATTCATTTTTTTCAAAATTGGAAGTTGAGGAAATTCCATTTTTAGTATACCAAATTGAAGATACGGATTCACATCGAATCAGTTATTGCATTGTTTAAGGTCTTAATTTGCACAGACATCAAATTCTCGGTATAAAGCATATCCTTCATTGTTACAATGAGAAACATGGTGGAATCATTGCCGATGAAATGGGTTTGGGTAAAACCTGTCAAGCAGTTGGTGCTATTGTTTGCTTACTTAACCGTAACAAAGCAGGACGACATATGGTTATTTGTCCGCTTTCAGTTCTCCAACATTGGCAGAATGAATTGTTCAGGTTAACTTTGAATTCTAATAATTGTTTCACTTTTTTTTTTTGCTTGTTGTATAATTTTCGAAGTGTTCCTTGTTATTCTCTGTGGAATTGTATGAAAAATTAATTTAAGCAATGAAAATTGTAGATTCGGTCTTGGAAAACTTCGAATTGTAACATATATTGGAAGTGCCGATGCAAGGAGACTAATTCGAGAGAAGTTAAAAATTTCCAAAGATTGGAATGTTTTAATTACAACCTATGAGGTGTGCATATAATACGAGTTTGAGAGATTGAAAAGTGTTCTTCGATGCGATTTCTATTATCTAAGGAAAATTGCTTTTTATAGATGGTGATAAGTGATGAGCACTATTTCCACTGGACTTGGTCTTCATTATTTATCGATGAAGCGCATCGTTTAAAATCAAGCAAATCTGTTCTCTATCAAATTGTTCGCAAGGTTTGAATTTTTTATTCAGTTGCATTTTCAGTAAAACAAGAGCTTCTAATTCAGCATTATTTTTTAGATGTCTGTGGAATTCATGGTATTGATTACCGGAACACCTATGCAAAATAATATTAGTGAACTTTATTCATTACTCTCCTTGATTGATGAAAACAGGTTTTCGCTTCTTGACGAAGAGCAGTTTGTTACGAAATATCGCAACACATGTGTAGGTAATGGATTTTGAATAAAATGCTTCTAAAAAATATTCAGAATTCGCGAACTTTCCAAATCGCTTATTAAGTGGAGAATTTTCGGTAAAAAATATCATCAGAAGAAGAGTTTAAAATTAATTTAATCATCATCAGCATGCATTAAAATAAAGCATCAAATGTGTACATCCTATCAAATTTGTTCTTCATATAGTTATCAAAGTCTTCTAACAATAATTATTTTTATGTTATAGCTGCTGTGGAACTCCAACATATACTTTCCAAATATCTTATTCGTCGAACAAAACAGATGTTGCGCATCGATATTCCGGATAGTTCAGAAATTATAATATACCATGGAATAACTGAACTACAGAAAACCATGTATCGTGCAATACTGAGCAAAAATTATAGTTTGTCAATTTTCTTACAACTTCACTAATAAAGCGTAGTGTATTTATGTCTCATTTCCTTTTTCACTTATTTACTCTTTGCTTACGACATTATTGAAATAAAATTGCACATATCTAATTTGTTTACATAGTTATCCCCACTTAGATTCGTCTGTTATCTTTATGCATGGGATGAAGAAAAATCAAAATGTAGACTATTTCACCAAGTTCCTTTTGTATTATTTGCTTCAAACCTGTCGATTAACAGGAGATGAATATTAGTTTTGATTGAAGATATAAATTAATATTTTGTTTCCAGAATACTTTGAGAATGTGAACAATGGGAAAACTCAGCACGCTGGCAACAGAATGTCATTACTTAATGTGTTGATGCAACTACGAAAATGTGTCGCTCATCCTTATCTTTTTGACGGTATTTATTAATTTTTAATTCACAGTTTACGAATTCAGTGTTCTATTTAAAAAAGTGTTGATTTGATTTTGAAAAAATACGGACGATTTAATGAAGTTCTCTATGACTTATCTACAAAATTTTTTTAATCCATATGAAAATAATTTTATCAAACGATTGGTGTAATTTATTTTGTAAATGCTGCAGTAGTCTTCCCATATATTTCTGCAACACATCATCTACTTGCATGTGATCAATTTTGTAGGTATAGAACCTGAACCGTTCAAGGAAGGTGATCATTTGTTTGAAGTAAGCGGGAAATTTTTTCTTCTAGATCGACTGCTCACATTTATGTTAGCAAAGGGTCATCGTGTACTTATTTTTTCGCAGATGACACGTTTGCTGGATATTGTCCAGGATTATTTGGTTTATAAAGGTAACGCGCATTTTTCACTTAGTAACAAGGACTGAACTGAGAATTCTGAGTAAATCCTTATAATTCCCCGATCGTTTAGTGAATTTTACTAGACTCAATTTTTAGAAAGGTCGTTTCCAAAAAATTTCTTTCATCTTTTTTTAATAGGGTACAACTATCAGCGTTTGGATGGAAGTGTACGAGCTGAAGAGCGGTATGCTGCAGTAAATCGCTTCCAGACAAATTCAGACATACTCTGTTTTCTCTTGTCAACTCGAGCTGGAGGCGTCGGATTGAATTTAACTGCTGGTGATACGGTGATTTTTCTAGATTCGGATTTCAACCCACAAAATGACATTCAAGCTGCAGCAAGGTGTCACCGAATTGGACAGACAAAGTTTGCTCTTGGGATCTTCGAAATTTCAAAAATTTCTTAAATTTTAACTTTAATTAAACTTACCTTTATTAAAAATGTTTCCTTTTTATCATTTTTTTCCCGCACACTTGCTTTGATTTTTAATTGGTTACTAGAAATATCTCAATCTTTTATCGTAAAAAATCTATCCTTATTTTTATTCAAAATTGCACTGTCGATATTCACCTTTAAGGCCTGTAAAAATAATACGTTTGGTTTCGCGTTATACGGTGGAAGATATGATACAGTGTCGTGCAGCTCAGAAACTTCAAATGACTCGAGAGATTTTAGAGGAGAATAGTGATGTTGGTAAATTTTTATAAAACTTAATTTGAATAACCAAACTTTATAAAAACTATGATGGAAATATAAAATGTTTTAAATTGGTTAAATTGAATCCATTGATTTTTTTATTTAGGAAAAGAACTAACATTTGCGGAAATTTCTGATTTGATAATAAAAGGCTTGAATCGGTTGAGTAAGGAGAAAGATGGTTCTGAAGAACTAAATATGGAAAAAATTGAAACATTAGTCGGTAGAACCGATGAAAATGGTCATTGGATTCATGTTGCAGAAAAAAAAGTTGTGGTTAGTATCAGATAAAAAAATATAAAAATGGTATGCGGTGTATCTCATAAATTAGAAGTTTACGGTACGAGTTGTCGCATAATGTTAGTTATATTTTGGTTATATTTTGGTATGTAAAGGTGACCCCTATTGTGTATGGGCCAGGTTTCTGGAGAACGAGATTTTCGAGTAAATGGATCTAATTCATATAGAAGCTTTTCACAGACTATAGTCCGAACTGTGTTTTTAGCAATAAGAATTTAGAGCATGCTCCATTATTTGAAATGGATGTGTTGAGACAGTTTTTATAGAGGAGCTTCCAAAGTTTTGAAGATTCACTTTAGAGTTCTAAGCAACCAGAATCTAAGACAAAAGAAAGTGGTATACGGGAAAATATGTACATCTTCGAAGGACGTGATTATAAGCAAGATGTTGCAGTTCTACAGGATATTTTGGTTGAATCTAAAGACATGGAACCAGTTCGAAATATTTCGGTTGAACAGGGTAAGCATCTGAAAATGCCCAAATTCCTAGCACGATAATTTAAATTTCTAGTAGCCTTATGATTGTTAATGAGATTAGTCGGTTTGGGATCATTTAAATTCAAGGTTCTCTTCGTATTTCCATTTTTCCTGCTACAAGTTTTATTGATTTTTTTTTGTTCCTTGATTAACCGAGTAGTTATGATCCTAGGTAAATAGGAAATGAAAGTACCATTGTTTAATTTATAGTTATAACTTGCTGAACTATGTAAAAATTTGAAAAATTATTTTGTTACGAAAGGGTATGAATCTGGCCCAGTAAGAAATTAGTTGTATTGATGCTTGGATAGTGATTTTTGAAATTCGCTTACTGACGACCGTTGACAATGGCTACTAGTAATCTAAATCTAATTAATCTGAAAATCTTCATAACAATTTGTCAACCATGCCTATGCACATTGTGTGTTGTATTTTATATAAATTGATAGACCAATATCAGTTCAACAAATGAGAGTTTTGTATCCTCCATATATTACGTTTTTATGAGTTATAAATCATTTGTGAACTCCAGTGAAAAGGCGAACTCGTAGACCAATATCGAAAGAAGAAATGGATAAAAGAATCAAAAAACGAAAGGAAACATTAGAGCGGAAGAAAAGATTAAAAGAAGAGGAAATTGAGAGGAAAAGGAAGGAACGAGAGACGAGGAAGGCCATGAAATGGCTTGAAAATAGTAAATTCAGCTTTAATGTTTTTTCGAAAGTTTTTATAATGTAGCAATTCATATTCATTATATTCCCAGTAAAGTTTGAAAAATGACGACTTATTATTTCAGCTAATAGTTGACGGTCATAAAATTTTTGTGAAAGTTTGTTTTGAAATTTAGATTACAAAAGTGGTTCCTTACCTCTTCGAGAAATGTTTGAAGTTCAATACGAAATCAGTAGTACAGACTTTGGACCTCATTTCATTTACGGTAGCGTAACGGATACAGTAAGAACTCCACGTGATAATTCAGATCGTGCACTTATCGTTCATGTTGTAGACAATAGTGGTAAATTACTTAATTATTTTTGTGTCATAATTCAAGTTTGGGTTTCTTGATTAAATTTTTTTTAATTTAAATTCGAACATTTTTCATTGTTTGTACTTTTTTACAATGTATTATCTTGATATTCAGGGTTGTTTGGTCGTGGAGGTGTTTTTGGTGCTCTTAGGAGAAAGAGTCAACGAGTAGTAGATACTTATGAGTTAGCAAGCAAAATGGGTGATTTGCATCTTGGTGATGCACATCTTATCGAAGATATTGCTGATGAGTCGCCTACAACTTTTCTCGAGCAAGATATGTATTCATTGATCACTTATATCTTCAGATTTGTACTTGTTTTTAGCTTAAAATAAAAATATATGATACTGATGAACAAGAAGCAGTCTTTTATTTTTAGTCTTTATTTTATCGTTTTTTCAAAGATCATAAAACATTTGCGTTAGTCTTGTCATAAAATACTCTATATTTTCTGTTTCAGATGAAAGATTAAGAGACAATAGCGATTTTGATGGAGCTGGGCAGTCGACATCTGAAACTTTGCCTTTTAGTAGAAAAATCTCTGTAGTACTATTAGTAGCACAACATTGCCGCAGAAGAGGTTTGTTGTGTGCGGATTCAACATTTTTAATGTTTTTGAAATTTTCAAACTCAGTTTTAATCGAAATTTGTTTTTTAAAACTTTTTATTAATCTATCAAAATTTAAAAGATACGATTGCTTTTATTTACTATTGGAACATATTGACCTTTTCTTTTTTCGCACCATTACTTTCGTAAACTATTTTGCTAATTGCAACATTCGAGGATTAATCATGAATTAATAAAAAATACTTTGCAATATTTTACAGATATAATTGATCAAGATGTTTTGGCAAAATGTCTTGAAAAGCTTGCGTTTTATGCGATAAACTCGAACGTCTTAAGTGTTCATATGCCACGAATTGGCTATGATAAGAGGAATATTAGTTGGTATGCAGTTGAGCGGCTCGTTAGTCGCATTCTTGTTTCGAAAGGCGTTCACACTTATATCTACTATTTCAACAGAAGAACAAACAGTGAAACTGGTGACAGTATTTGCATTAAGTTTTTGAAAATTTTCTCAATTTTGTGGACTTCAAATTAAACTTGTGAATAATTCTTATGAGGATAGATGTATGCTTGAGAGGATTGCTTGAGAGGACCTATAATATGGTTTTCTTAGCTGAGTAGGTTCGATTTTTTATTTGACTTTAACCATCGCTGTGGGTACAAAAATTTATACTTTCCAGTTCACGAAAAGACAATAATATTTGAATAAGAATCAGTTAATATCTTAACATTGAATATCAGCTGATATGGACGGTGAACTGGTGCTGAGCAAAGATTTTAATATTAAATAGAAAAAATTATGGAAAAAAAATCAATTATGTTCTTCCCGCATCTAGTAGTTTGTATGTATTTTGCAGATAGAGACGTAAGTGAACATCCAGATAATACGGAGAAAATTATACCACCGAAGAAAAGTAAAATGAACGATGAAATTAAAAACTATTTTGAAGTAAGTAACTATAAAAATTTTCTTGACTCAAAATAAGTGGAGAAATTACACCAGAAAATGAATGCTAACTGTAAAATAGGTTGAACTTTTCTATCAGAACTGGATTTACTTCACTTTGCCTTCTGTATGATGTATGTATATGATTTTAGTGATGTCTTATATTTTTCACTTTCTATGTCTTTTTCAATGTTTGAATTTTTGAAATTCGAGGAAAAATCAAGTTCTGTTTGGAAACAAAAATGTTTTAGTGAAATACCATTGTTCATTTTACTTCCTGAAAATAATCTAATTGTTTTTCCAGGAATGATTGTTGGTTTCACAAAAGGAATGATTTAAAACGGTAAAACAATTGCACTTATGAATTTATTGGAAATTTAAGAGCGCTGAAAATTTCGTTTGACCACTTCATTATACTTCTTTCAAGCAAAGTCCTGAGATTTTTGGCTGGTACAAAAGTCTTATTTTCTTCATAACAATTTAAATATGTCAAATATCTGCAAAGTCAAATTGTTAAATAGTTGAATGAAGTATTTTTTTGCTTTTGCTTGTTTTGATGTATCGAGGATAGCAAATGAGATCCTGTAGGAGTGATACAGCTCTTGAAAGCATCTGTATGATCATACCACCTTGGAGGCACAATATCTCGTCTGATCTGTCAAGTCAAGCAACTTAGGGTTGCTTGATACTTGGATTGAGATGGCTTGGGAATCTCTGGTGTTATAGGCAGTGCTCTGTTTTTCCAACGAAACTTTTCGACATGATTGTTCAACGTATTACAAACGTCGGTAGTTAGCCAAATTTTCGACTGCTGCAACTTAAAGTTCCGCAACTTTGCTCCTGAACGTCAACAAACAGAACCGTGCATAGGAGGTGGTTTGACTATTTGTTCATGTTTGATCAGATTTTTGTATGAATAACATTGAGAGCACTTTGTCATGAGCTTGATCAAAGATAATTTTTGCTTGGTATTTTTATAATTAAGATAATTTCTAAATTCTTAATACTATATTTCCGAAATACACATAGCTTAATTTTAATTTGAATTGATCGCTTTTTGTAACAATTCATTGTACAAACAACAAATTTTAAAATAGATACAAAGCTAGTTTGTAATGTTTTCAGAATCATTTATTTCAGAACTTACTGAAATTTAGGGAGGATTTTTGAGATCATGCGTTTCTGTATTTGTGAAGTGTGATCACATCAATTAATTCCTACATTTTTTTGTTTGAAAATTGGTGATTTTTTTACGTTACATAGAGCAAATATTATTATAATATCAAAGCTTCAACTAATCGTTGAATTATTTTGTACAATTTGCAAAATTGTTGAAATATAAGAAAGCTCGAGATGTTCATTGTTTTGAATATGTGTTAGACTGCAATATGTTATAACGAATTGTAATATTTTATTGAAAACAAAAACATTCTAAATAAGCAATTCAAATTGTATAAATTTTCATTAATTAGCATCAGCAAGAGATAAAAATCAAAGGTAATTTTTATAATCTCTTATTGGTTCAGCTTTATCATCTCATTAATTAACCAATTATTTAATGATAATTATGATCCGTTGTCTACCATTAGTTTTATTTATCAAATTTTATTGTAAACTGTGTCCGATTGAAAACAAACATTCCAGCGTAATTTGCTGCTCTCAGACTAAATAGTGTTGCCACGTACACTCCTCTTAATCACAAACTCAACAAACAGTCTCAAATTATTCTCTCGAGTCAATGAAAAGAACTGCAAGTGATTATTCCTTTTCTTGATAAGTTTTGATCATTGTATTATCACGTTGAAAAAAAATAAAACCTTCTATCAAGTAAAAAACAAAGTGAAGTAAATTCAGTTGTGATAGAAAAGCTCGATCTATTTTGCGACTGGTATTCATTTTCTGGTGTACTTTTTTCACTTATTTCGTACCACACATAACTCTCGTTCAAAAACAATTTTCCAAAGCAAATTGCAACTAATAATTTTGAAGTTTTAAGCTTAACTTCCATGGAAAATCTGAATTTCGGAAGTACTTTCAGTAAATTTTAAATCGATTAGTAGCTTATTATGCCTTAACGAATTCTACTAATTCTTCGGGATTTTTCATGTTATATAATATTAAATATATAAATACCTCAAAAATTTTTCTTTCCTAGAAAAAAATCTTTTTCTGCATTTTTTCATCCTTATATTGTTTAAATAGCATACGAAATGATATGGTAAATTTACGAAGAAAAGGTATCTTGGAAAATAATTATATATGTACTTTGATGAGTACAGTTCATAGCTAAAAGTATTTGATGATTAACGTTGAATAATGTTACCTTATTTCGCATAAGGAAGTTAAGAAATTTTTGTAATATCTGTGGCAATTCCTTCTCATTGCTTTATATTACTTTTTGAAATATATATCGTTAAATAAGGTTGTATTTTAAATTTAAAACTACAAAATCAAACATCTAAAATTATATATATTGGTGCAAGTTCGAGAAATTTAATAAAATGGTGAAAATTTGTCTGACAGTAAACTTTGCTGGTTATAGTAAATGTGAAAGAGAGAAAAGGTATGAGTAGGAAAAAGTGAAGTGATTATTTCTGAATAAGCAAAGACAATTTTTTCAGTATATCGTTAAAAAGCCAAAGAAAGTACTTGGAAAGGGATTCTCTCTTTTATTCTTTTGATCATGAGCATCAATAGTATTGATTAACAAAATTTTAACAAAAAAAAATTCTCCCCATTACCAAAATGACGATAATTGTGCGGAATTCAGTTACTCCGCTGATCCCCAAATTCGAAAAACAGGTGAATGGATTTAACAGTTTCGTATATTTGCCGTTATTTGGTAGGATTTCTATAAATTCAAAGTTCTGTTTAGTGGGAGATTGGTAATTGATGAGCGAAGCGGTAGGGAAAGTAAGATCTCATCTGCTTCTGATATCGGTTACGGTCATCAGTCGATTCAGCTTGCTATTTCTCTCATTCTTTCTCGTCCTGCAACCATGCTTTTTTCTTCCTCACTTTCATCACTATTATATTTGCAAAACGGACTTATTTAAAAATATCTCCACTATATCTGTTCTTCCTAACTCTATTTCCATCAATCATATCAACACTTGTCATCTTTGATTGTTCTTGTTTCTAGTATCAGTCTCTGTTTGGCACTGTTTTCCTCCATTTTGATTTTTGAGCTTTCCTCTACATATCAAGTTGTGAAAAATATTTGAATTTGTTGGCTTAACTCCATGACAGACAGCTGGCAACGCGAGAATTGCGATTGCTCATAGCGATAACAGTGATATGATATTTATGTAAAGAAGACAGTTGGGCAATGCTTAATGATTTGATTGATTGATTGATTGATTGATTAATTGATTGAATCTAACTGATTGCTAAGCGAAAATTGTTGGAGGTTCAATTCCGTTTATAATGGCGACGTAGATAACTTTATTAGTCATACATCATTAGTGAATGATTTGTCTATACTTATTGCAATATGGTTGTTATTGACATTTTGGAAAAAAGTAATTTTTTCAGTATTCTTGTTATTCTTGTTAAAAGAGAGAATATGAAAGAATTTCAGTTCAGATCCATTCTAGAAATAAATGATTTTTCTTTTGTCTCTTGAATACTTGTAGCTTTTTTTGAAAATTTTCTAGCATATAGAATTATCAGCGAGCCAGTTACAGATTGCACAATATTTATTTCCTTTCTTCGATCCAATTGAGTAAAGAAAAATGAGTAACGATACGAAATATTTTGTTCGCTTGCGAATCGGACACAAGTAAGTTTGTTTTCTTATGAAAACAGTGGGTTTTTTAAAGTTTTTAGAAAGTTAAATTTTAAAAAATAAAAAAGTAAATCGAATTCACATGCTACCGATGACATTATTTTATCATTTTTTATCTTTAAGATTTGAAAACTCCTTAATATCTAATTCCCTTATTGCATTGAGAAATATGGATTTTTTTTCATAGATACAAAGTTTCTAATAGTCTCTCTTTGGCAACATAACTTGTCCTCACGTTCAAATTTTTGGAATGGCGGCTTCTTATATGCTACTAATATGTAAGAAAGCCCTATTCCAAAAATTCAAGTAAAAAAATTTGCGATAAATTGAAACATATATAGCAACAGTTTTTGGATGTGAAATAAAGCATCAACATCAAATGACTCAGTCATTTGCCAAATTGTTAATCAAAAAGAAATTTTATATTTCATCTGTAAAAGCTGGTTTCTCTAGTACGAAAATTACTTTTCATTTATTTTGCTTTTGATTGAGTTATGCAATTTTTATCTGAAACATATCACTTATAAAATTTTTTGACGAATGAGTTTGAATGATTGAGACAATTGTCATCATTTAACATTCGTTTAATCCACTTAATCTATCGTTTGAGATTCTTTCTTAATATTTTTACTAAAAGTGCTTTTAGATCTGAAATGCTTGATCGTCCAACGTCGACTGGCATGACTCATCGATGGACAGTATTTGTACATTCTTTCAGTGGAATGCCATTTACGGATCGCAGTTTTATTTCAAAAGTTGAATTTTGTTACTGCATGAAATTTTCGTACAGTATATATATATATATATCGTCATCATTGTAAAAAAATTTTTTCTAACATCTTGTATTTAAGCCAAGAGGGAAAGATGAATTCGTAAAAATATCTGATTATCATCATAAAAATTTAATTTGTTAATCGCAGTTCAGGAATTCAAACATCTAGAGGTTCCTAATTAAAACGCCATCAAAATCTAAAATTATTCGTGTTTTGATGTTTCGCTGGTCCTGATATTTGCTTTAATGTTTTGAAGCTTTTTTTTAGGCAGTCAGTATTTGTAGGTTGTGTTTGAACTACATCCTGATTTCTCGTCTCCACGACGAGTTGTAAAAGAACCTCCTTTTGAAGTGAGCGAACTGGGTTATGGCGGATTTTCAATTCCAATTCACATTACTTTTACAGGCGCAAGCAAAGTTTATAAATTAACATATGACATGAATCTTGTACTAGGTGAGCTTAATTTATTGGTTTCAGACTTTTTTCAAATCGAAGTTTAGATAATATTTTATTTTTAATAGCTGTGTTCAATTTTGAATAAAAATCTCCAAAAAATAAGTCCTTTTCAGAAAAGTATAACGAACAATTCATTACGCAGACTATTGAGATGAAACAACCGTCGTCATCATTTCGAGAATTGATTTTAAAGTATGGCGGGGCTAAAAAGGATTCTGATAAGCGAAAGGAAAAGTATCGGTTGCGGAAAGGAACAACAAGCTCTTCAGAAGAACCGGCTCCAAAAAGGGAAAAAGAGAAAGAAAAGGGTCGTTCTGGAAGCAATCCACCTCTAAGTAAATTAAAAATCCCACGCTCTCTCGTTGATGGCGAAAGAAGGCAAAAAAGTTCTCAAGTGAGTAATTCGATTTGTTATTGGTAGATTTGGACAATTATTGTTACTCTCAACCTGATTCGTTGAGGTCTAATAAAATTATAGAACATCATGCTTTTATTACGTAACAATTCACCGGAACAGTAGAGAAGTACTCTTACAAATTTTACTCAAACAGAGATATTTATTTTTTTAAACCACTTGAATTTGATTCGTACAGGATATTTTTTTGAATACTATATAAACACCTTCAATTTTTATTTCAACCCTGATGAGTTATCATATGAGATAATTATTCTTTTAGTCCTCTTCATTTGAAAATATCGCAAATATTCCTAAGTCAGTAATTCTCGTGGAAGCCAAAGTATCATCGAATGGAAACCAAAGTATCATGGAACCAAAAACGATTGTTCTACCCGAAGTGAAACAAATAGAGACGATGAGTTCGGAGCCATCAACATCTACCGAATCGAATTGTTCGGATTCAGAAACTTCAAAAATCACAACGGAAAGTACCTTATCAATGACTCCAATGCTTGAAAGCGACGGCATGGTATTATTTT
>JABVXU010000332.1:0-62279 GCA_013365365.1 Cruorifilaria tuberocauda
CTTTATCATCCTATCATCACTACAGCTATCATCCTTTATTTCGTAATTAAAGTAGTAAAACTTGTTCCGTAAATTCATTTACAATATTAAATATACGCATGCTGCATGACAGCATAAAATTAATTATTTGAAAAAGAAATTTTTTCTCCGAGAAATGAATGAAAGATTAAATGAAAGTGATAACCTTGAAATTGCTAAAATAAATGCTATAATAAAAATTTTTATTCCAGGTTGAATTTCAAGTTGAAGTGTAATAAATTCAACTATAGTAATTACATGCATTATATCATGAATATTTCTTATGATGTAGCAAATTGAATGATTAAAAAAATGATTTTATTATCAGTAATCAATATTAATAACATAAAATAATTAAATAAACAATTATTAATTATTTCCTTATGATTAATTAATCAATTATTGTAATTTTGTATTACAAATTGAATGAACAACAAATTATTTATGTGAAATTGAAAATGCACAATTTTCATTTTAACAGAAGGAGCAGTAGCAGAAAAAAGAAATAAATAAATTTACAACAAATAGTGCTTTTTTTAATATCCATCATTATCAATAATCAGTTATCAGTTATCAGTATGGAAAAGTTTCTGAGATACATCAAGTGATGATAGTAGGATGAAAAGAAGATTAGGAATGTGATAAGAAAGGTTAAAGTTGAATCTTTTTTTTTCTAATTAATAAATAAAAGTTCATAAAAGTTCATCTTTTTTGCTTCATCTAAAAATCAATTTCATCAGTAACTGATAAGAGAGATTAAATTCGTTGCATTTTATCATTTGAATCATGCTTGCTTTCAAATAATAAATTGATAAGAGTTAGTTTAGATTAAATATTATTTATATTCACAATTCACAACTATCTTATCACAAGTATTGTAAATGCGTGGAAAAATATTTAAAAAATATCACGTGACTTTTTTTTTTGTATGAAAAATTTGAAGCTAAAATTAAAATTTAATGAATTTTAAAAGCATAGCAGACGGTGCCTCGAACGGATATTTCACAATATTCCGTGGTATGCGTCACGTAGCTAAAATCACCTTTGGAACAGATAACGTTAAATTGCGCGTTAAATTTCCGTTCTGCCATACGTTGTATTGCACGTTTGGAACGTGACGGATCTCTTTTAATATTCTGAAATTTACAATTTCACTCTTTCGTTTTAATTAGACTTTTATTCTTTAAATTAAATTATTTCAATTTTAATCATTTAAATTAAATTATTTTCATTCGTTTTGTCTCTCTTATCACATTGAGATTGAGAAATGTTTTGGAATTTTAAAATGTATCATATCACTATCAGTTTCTATAATGTTGCTTATCACTATCAGTTCCCATAATGTGCCTTATCACTATCAGTTCCTTTCAATAGAAGAGTGTATTCCACTGTTTTATAAAATAAATTTACTTTGTTCAGTTTTATAAATATCTTTGTTTAGAATATAAATATAGATAATTATATCGTAATTTTATGATCTGTATTAAAGATTAGTAATTAATGATAAAACAAGTTTGATAAAAATTGCATGAATAATAAAATGAAAGATCAGTTATCAGTGTTTATGATAATTTAATTACAATAATTAGCAGTGATAAACAATTAAAATCATAGCTTAAAAATTTCATCTTTAAATAATTTTTCGCTTAATTTTTGTATAAAAAAATTGGTTAGAGTGAAATTCGATTAATGTGAAAAGAAAAAAAAAATAACGGAAAAGTGTACTGAACCGGTTATACTGATAAATTCTTTCTCTTTTATCAGCGATTGGATAAGAGTGAATGGGTAATTTGAATTCTTCACAAAACAAGAAGAAAAGAAATGCATTTTTTAATTTCCAATGATTTTTTTCCTTTTTCAAATTTCGTTAACTATTCTGTGAGATTTGAAAGAGAGAGAGAGAGAGAGATGAATGAATGAATGGATTAGTCTTTCTTTCTCACTGAAAATACCTGTTTGAAAATTTAAATTTAAAATTGAAAAATGAAAAACCTACCGCTATCATTAATTTTCTCAATTCTTTACTTTTACATTTCGTCTCACGTTTTCGTCGATTACTTTTGAATATTCGTGCACCGAATAATATCGAATTACTATTTGGTGGCAAACAATTTTCGCTATCACAACGTGTACAACAATCATGCGGTGGAAAATTATCCACCGGTGGTTCCTGAAATTTTTTTTTTAAGCAATTAGTAAAATAAAGTAAGCAAGTAAGAATTCGTTTAATGAATTCAATTCTTTCGAATATTTAACCATGACCTTTTTAAATCACTCATTTAAATTTATAAATTTGACCTACAAATTTAATTACAAATCAAATTAGTTTATTAAGGAAAAAAGAAATTTAAATTATTCAGTAAGTTTAATTTCCTTTCCTGACAATTTTAAGCATTCTCTTAATTTTTTCAATTTCAAATTCAATTACTAAATGAAGTGCTTCCTTATCTTCTCTATAAAATTAAAACTGGTTAATTAGCTTACTTGTGGAAGTGGTCTTTTGCTTACCTGTGCAAGTGGCTTTTCAAATGATGATGATTTAATTGCTGGTGAATGAAGATCATGAGTATTCCCAAATCCAATATTATCTCCATTCAATAACATATCCAGTTGAGGAGATGGAATAATTGGTACACCTTCGGGAAGTATCGGTAATATACGGTTTTTTCTGGATAATTGAGTATCGCTATCTCGACCGAATCGTTGAAAACTTGAGGTCGTAGCGGGACATGGAGATGGCGAAGGGCAAGATGGTGGTGGATGTGAAGATTTTGTTTCGACCTCAGATGATGTTTTATCAGCAGTTGATAAGGCACTTGTCGCGGATCCATCATCCTCTCTTGAATTATCCGGATCTTCTACAACCTTCGAATTGCAATCTGATCCACATCCGGTTGTCAATCCGGTTGCATCATTTTCCGCATCATTATCATCAGTTAGTGATAACCGTTTGCAACAGCATTTCCAGCAATTATCACTAATACTATTTTTAGCACTATTACAACTATTAGCTTTACAATTTGAGCAAAATTTTGTAATGTGATAATGACAGTTTCTTAGTGATAATCTTGCTGATCTGGATGATTGATGCTTCAAATCTTTATCACCACAATTATCAGTGATACATCGTCCATCTATTATCACACTTCCAAATAAACCAAAACTACCAATTATGATGAGAAGTCGATGAAACATTTATCTAAAATCTTTATGATAAGCAATCTTTACAAATGATAAAAATATAACTTAACTTATTTAACGATTTATTACGAGATAACAAATTTTACCTCAAAAACCTTTTAAAGTGCATATTAAACAGTAATAATATCATTTTTGAAATACTTAAATAAACCTAAAATTTGAAATATTAAATGAAAAGAAGAAATTAAAATGTTGCAAATAAATGTAAAGATAAATTTGATATATAATTGGAAAAAGATAATTGCACCTGAAATTATCCAATAAAATGGATGATGATGATGATTTTGATAATCCTTTTACTGATTGATAATTTCCTGATATATTATAAAATGAACCAGTTCCGTTGAAGTTAAGTAGCTTTTTTAATTAGCTCCGTTTCCTCATTTCATTTCATGACTTAAAAATGAAATGCTCTCATACAATGGTACCTTTTCAACAACAGCAATTTACGCTTTATTCATTGAATAATAATGCTTAATTAAATTAATTATAATAATAGGATTAGGCAATATGTAAGAATTTTAGGAAAGAAATAGATATTATTCTCCAAATTTAACCTATAATTTATTCGATAATCAATAATGAATAAATGTATTACTTTTTAACGAAAAGAATTGTTTACTAATTTACATTAAAAATTTTTAATTTTAAAATTTATAAATTAATTTGACAAAGCAAATCATGCGACAGTAATCGGAAAAAAGTTTTAAAAGTACAAAAATACTTTTGAATATTTATATAAATAAAATAATACTATATTTATTATATTATTGTTAATTACTTTAATTCGATTATCAATAAAAAAGTAAAGTCAATAAAAATTAGCTTTCCAAGTATTTTAAAATTAATTATCTTAAAATATTTTAACACTACCAATTTCCAGAAATATTACATAGGTAACTTACTTCTCCGAGACGATCGATATTCATAACGTATATGTTACTAAATAGTATTTAAGTTAAAAAAAAAAAAATTACTTCCAATCTTGGAAATTTGTGAGATCAAAAAAAAAAAAAAATTAAATTATACGGAAATGATGGATGAGATTAAAAAAAATTACAATTCTAATTTTGTTGAGTATTTTTTGATAAAAATTTAAATATTTAAATGATTTTAAAGTAACAGCTTATCATGGAATATAATCAGATAGGATATAAGCTGGCTTCTGGCAAAAATTATCCCAAAATAGCAGAAGCAATTGTAAATAAATTATTTACACTTTATCATGAATAATTAATTAATCATTGATTTATTATTACTATTTCAAAAATAAAATTATTATAAAGATTGGATGCAATAAAATTATATTCAATACTGTCATCTATCATTCTCTACTTATAATTGATAATAAAATTTTCACCAAACATTTGATCATTTTTGAATTCTTCAATAAATTCTAAATTAAATTATCTGAAAGTTTAAATTAATTATTATTTGAGAATTTTAAATTAATATCTAAATGTGATTTTCCAGGTATAAAAACAAGAAATCGTCATTTATCCTATTTGACACAATCATTTCAATGATATTAAAACAACCTCAAATCATGATACAAGCATATAAAACTTGGCCAATTATCAAAAATGAAATTAAAAATTGAATTAATTAACAAAGTTCAATTGTCTTTCAATGATAAAACTGATAAAAAGTGCAACAAATTTCTCAGAATAAATGATAGAAATATCTTTTGAAAATGATTTTAAATAATTCATAATATTGCTTGATACCGCATTAATCAGAAATCAATCCATTATGATTGCTAATATTAAGCCTAATTATGCCAATTATCCCATAAAGCATTCGGCTAATTCAAGCTAAGCTAGTTTTTTTAAGCTTTTAATATATCAATTCCATCATATTACTTTTCTTCGCGGTATTCCATAACTTTTATGAAAGTTTAAATTTTTAACAAAAAATAAAAATTTAGACTTCATTAAATTATGATGAGAGGAAAAAATTTTTCAAGAGTAAATTAAGTAATAACTTTTTAAATATTATTTTTCAAATTTGTAATTCATCGAAAAATGAAAAATAATCCGTAGTGTACTTCTTGATTAGACTTATTGACAAATTCTATTATAAATTCTTGACAGGTAATTTAATCACTTGACATTTCTTACGATCATTTTACTTACTTTGAGTTTTCGTTGCTTCTTGGAAATGTTTCAAGAATCTAACGCATTTTGAAAATTTTCAATTTTTTAATTTGCACTATTTTTTTTTTACTTCCAAAAAGCGTTTGTTATCATTTTGAATTATCACTTAAATTATCATTTAGTGTTACGATGATTTCGTCTTATTAATTTTTGCTTGCTTTATCAGAATTTTCTTTTTGTCTCAAATTTTCGATTATAGAAATATTTATGGAAATTTTTTAGTTTGCTAGTTTGCTTCTCTTGCTTTATTAATTACTTTTGAAGTTTGAAATAAACTTTTCTATTTTTGATATTCAAGTTTGATCAATTATTTAACAGTGATAAAGGGAAGGATTGAGTTAATGATTATCAATTTCTTCAGCTCTTTTCGTTATCAGCAAACTTCTTCATCATTCATTTACATTTGTTTAACTGCCTTCTGAATCCCAACTGCCAGCTGATTCCTTCATTGTAATAATTATTCTGCAAATTTCAGAACCTTCCATTTTCCACAATTCAGAAAAAAGGAATAAATGCAATCGATTCGTATTTAAATTATTGAGAATTCGTTCAACAATTACAAGTGATTTCAAATATTTTTGTTTTTAGAATTAAAAAATATGACGAATTTGCAAAATTTTACTAGCAAAAATATTAGTTTAAAAGATGAATTCAAATGTGAAATGAAAGACTAATTAATTAATGATTAATTAATTGCAAGTATCATGTGATATCCATTGCTCTACCTTTTGTTATTTCGTTTAATTTTAAATAAATTAAGTTTTTTTTTTCATTTTTTGATTTTTCAAAAATTTCTTTCAAGGAAAGTTGAAAGGATGAATTGAATGTATATAATAAAAGTTTGCCGTTGAATAGGATGGATTATTGATAATCGATAATCGACAGGTAATTGGCATTTACTGATAATGATAGATGGATTTTTTTCCTTAAATTAATTACTGTTCTGTTATTGTTAAATCAAAATCAATAATTTGGAGAAAATAAAATCTGATAGGTAATCTTTGGAAGATTTATTCATATTGAAAAATTCTGATTAACTTATGATTGATATATGTTCTCTGTTTTTCGTCATCAACAAAAGTGAAGTTGATTACATGCTTACGTGAAAAAAGGTAAAAAGATAGCTTAAAAATAAAGATGAATTATTTTGGGATAAATTATTTAAGCTAACTTCCATATATATATATATGCTTAGAAAAAATGAAAATCCAGATTTTTGACATTAAGTTATTGTAAGCAAAATTAAAATTTAACTATCATTTACTTAAATTTTAATTTAATATCTGAAACCATTTGAACTGAA
The DNA here is from genome assembly GCA_013365365.1 of Cruorifilaria tuberocauda. Classification (NCBI taxonomy): domain Eukaryota; kingdom Metazoa; phylum Nematoda; class Chromadorea; order Rhabditida; family Onchocercidae; genus Cruorifilaria; species Cruorifilaria tuberocauda. The sequence continues at coordinate 6,679 of JABVXU010000332.1, forward strand.
CATTTGATTGAAATAATCACTAAATGATTATTTCAATTAAATGTTAAATTCAAATTGATCAACTTAATTAACTTAAAAACAATTTCTGTTTCCTGCATTATTCATTATTTATTAATTCATTTATTAAATTTCTTTAAAGAATTTATACTTCTTAAACAATAAGTTGCAGTTGTTTAGTTAGACTGATATGATAACTGTTATAGCCATAAATGAATGATATCATTAAAACTAAACTTTACGGAAGCTAAGTATATAAATGATTGATTATTTTATCAAACAAAAATTAACCGTAAAATTTTTTGGTTTCATAAATTTTGAAATCATATGGGTCAACAGTAAACGTATGGTATTTGACAAATCAATGGTAATAGCAATAGTTATAATTAATAATAATTGATAATAATAATAATAATAATAATAATAATAATAATAATAATAATAATAATAATAATAATAAAAATGAAATCTGATTTTGCATTATTTTATGATTTTTCCCATCAGTTCTTTCAATTTCATTTATTCTTCGAAGATTTTCTTTTTTATTTCTTTCATGGACAAAAAAATTTTTGAGCAAAAATGATATCATTTGAACGGATACGTATGGGAAGAATTAAATATTATGATAGCAATTGACGTGATCAATTATTGATTGATCATCATCATTAGAGGACATACAGGATCAGTGATGGCAGTGAATGCATGATAGGATGGAATGGGTGGAATTTATCATTCTTGATTGAGGCGATGATTTGAGGGAAACAATTTTCGATAAAAGAAAAAAAAAAATTTTTTTTTCAAATGAAAGATTGTGAAGTGAATTGTGGAAAATTGTCATTTATAGGAATAAAAGTTCAAGAAATTATTTTCCAAAAACCGGTTTTGTGTAATTCTTTTTTCCGTATTATTTACTAATTACTTTTTTTGTCAAAGAAGTTTTTCCCAATTTACAATAAATTTACAGTTAGTTACTTTATTTGAGTAATTTTGGTGAATGGTATCAATTGAAAATTCCATTTTTAACAATAATTTTTTTTTAAATTTAATTATTCTTCAAAATTTACAAATTTAATTTTTCATTTTTGCTTTTGAATTTTATAAATTACATGAAATTCTTTTCAAGGCATTAATTAGCAAATAGATGAGTAAATAATTAGGAATTGAAATAAATGTTGCAAAGTGTTGAATTGATTGGTAAACAGATCGATGAGTAAATAAATTGTTAAGTATACCAATGCAAAAAGCTTATCACTTCACATATTGTTTTCATATTGATATTCTTAATTTATCAGTGATTTAAGAGATGACAGGAATTTCTGCTCTTATCATCTCAATTGATAATATTTCTTTTGTTAAATTAATTGATAAAAATATGGACAAGGGAGCAATGCGATAATTGCGAGTAGTAATTCTTGATAAATTAATTACCATTATCAAAATTATCCTTTTTCTTTGTTCTCTCTCTCTCTCTCTCTCTCTCCCTCGTTTTCCTTTGTATTTTCAGGATTTCAATATGTTTTATCCATTTTTCATTATCAATTTATTATATATCGGTAAGGATAATATTGTTAATGAATGAAAAAACACTGTAATTAAACTGTATCGAATCTGTTATCGATTTATTACTATCATTATATCTCTCAAATTTCTGGAAAAAATGACCGTTGCATTAATTATTATTACTAAAATAGTGGAATTGAAAAATCAATAACTGAAAATACGATATTTATAATTTTAGTTTTCAATTACTTAATTATTATAACTGTTTATTTGAAATACGTAAGTAAGTTCATTAACCTTTGTCTCACCTTGAAATATCGAAAATTTAAATAAAATTTCGAGAAAAATTAATATCACTTATAGCATATGATTATTCAAAAAAAATATATTCGTATTATTACTTCAAATTAAACTTTATTTTACATTATATTCGATAACTCAAATCAAAATTCACATTCAATTCTCATATAATATCATTTTATGATAAATATCAATCATTCATATTAGGTATTATCAGACGAGTAGACATAAATGTAGTTACATGCATTACTATTTACCTTTATTCAAGTTTACTTGATGATTCATTTCTGCATATTTCTTAATCCGATATGAATTTGTCAAAGGATTGTGAATGCTTTCCGCTTAATTACTATTTGATTTTTGACACATTTTGTCTAAACCAACCGGATTGTTTAATTTTTTCTTAAAATGAATTTTTATTATTTTTGCTTTAAAAAGAGGAAAGAAAGAGAAGAAAGAGAAGTGGAGAAATAATTTTGGTTTTGTTACGATGACAGCACTTATAATTCTTCAAAAAAAAAAAGACAAGTACACTCTCTATTCGTGCTTTTTCACAAACGTTTGGTCTGTTTGAAATTATCAATTCCTTCTGATCATTGCTTAACAATCATTCGTCCTATTTTTCGCCATATGTTTTACGAGATAAATGAATATGTTTCAACAAATTTATGAATTTAATTTTTTTTCGTTTATTAAAAAAAATTATCCTAAATTGATATGATTAAATACTGATAGGTTTTTCATAATGTTATTGCTATACTCGAAAAATTATTAAAAAATACCTAAAATAATAAATTTATTTGTCTTTTGAGAATTTTATGATATCAGGGAAGATTAAAGCAAAAATCATGAAGTATCATCGCACACATCGCCAATTCAATTTCTTATAAAAGAGAAAGAGAAAGAGAAAGAGAGAGAGGGAGACATTAAATAGATATGAAAGATTATGATTAAATTTGTTTTGTATTTTTTGTAGCAATTGTATTTCATTTTACTACAAAGTTCAATATACATTAATATTTAACGTAGTGTTATGTAATTTATACACCTATTAATATTTTTTTTAATTTCCGCTTACTTTACCAACTTATCATTCATCAAATTAATAAGCTTATTTCTTCTCAATCATTGCTAACATGCACAATCTGTTTTACTTGATTCACTATATTTTCCACATCTCTACTTCTTTCTTTTCATATAAAACTAAGCTTTACTCTTACCGATCATTGCTGCTTATCATTATATTTTCAGATATAATCAGTTATTGAATACTTGAACAAACATATATTACTATGGAATTTCTTAAATTTTAACTTATCGTTCAAAGATAATTAAATCTATTGTCCTTGATGATAATATTAATATCGAATGAAATCATCAAATCACTCATGCATGCAAAATATTTTTGGAAAAAAGAGATATTCGCGAACTAAATTATATCGCGTTTTCATTTCCATTGTTAATTTTACAATCATTCATCATTTTCCATTTAATCAATCAATAAATAAATAAATCAATCAATCAATCATTGATCATCAGTAATTAAACGAATAATAATTAATCGGAAGGAATAACAATAATTATTATTTATTGTTTTGCAGATGATATGTTGAATAATATGGATGAAAATTGTAGCGCTGATAGTAATGGTGTTAGTGACAACGAAGATGATGATGATGATGATGATGATAATTATGATGATGATAATAATAATGATGACGATGATAGTGATGGTATACTATGGAATCGTATCGTTGACCTCGAACATCAAGTTCAATCGCAAATGGAAGAACTTGTAATTTACATTCTCTCATTCTCCTTTTTCTTCTTCCTCTCACTTCAATTATATATGCCACTAATGCTTTGGTATCAATTTCATCATTTTATCAGTCCTCTTTATCACTCATTTTCTTTTTTTCAATCGCTAATTTATAGTTAATTATATTGGAATGAAATAAAATTCAATGAGAAATACTTTTATCAATTTATATCAAATAATTTTACCAATCATACAATCCAATTTACATTTTGCAAATTTGATCGTACATAAGAAGTAAATCAATAAAATTAATTGAAAAATTATCAATTGATATGAAGTTAAATCCGATTAACATAAGTGATGTTTGATTTAATATGAGTAGTAATAATGCGTGATAACATGAGTGATGATAATATAAGCGATTAATATGCATGAATTTACTATCATTTTTCTATAAATTTTACTTATCATTCATATCTCTTCAAGTTGCTTCAGGAGCATTAGCAAATATTAAGTATTCAAATTCTGACATTATCTAGTGATAAAATGATTACATTGTGTTGAAATTTCAATGTCAGTACATTTTTTAGTTGTTATCAATGGCATGAAGAATTTTACCAATTCAATGTAAAAAAGAATTTCTTCCTTTCTTGGCCTATTTAAATGTTCTAAATTTAATTTTATCTCTCTCTACCATATTTCTCTTCCTCTTTCTTCACTTCCATCGTTCCATATCACTTGACAAATGAGTTTTCGTTGTATTTTTGTAATTTTTGTAATTTTCAAATTACCAAATTTCATTTTGTCAGTTTTAATTTATTGTTTGTTAAATAACTGTAATATCCTTTTGCAGTTTTTAATAATGCAACAGATGAATGCTATTGATCATACTTTCAAAAAAAAAAAAACTTTCTCAGAACTTTTTCTATCGATATGTTTTTTTTAATTTCTAGAATCACACATTCCTCTGTAGCCTACTAGAATCCTCTTTGCATCACCATACACTTCTTTTTACTCGGCTAGAATCCTCCCTTGCTCTTCAGCCTTCTGAAATCATCATCATCCTCACCATGCATCCTTTTGCAGCCTTCTAGAATCTACCGTCTCATCATGCATTCCTTTGCAGCCTTCTAGAATCCTCCTTTCAATCATGCATTCTATACTTTTCTTTGTAACTTCTAAAATCTTCGCTCCTATCTGTCATCCCTTCATCACAAAAGAATCCTCGGATCCTTCAGAATCCTCACACATTACTTCAGATCTCTTACTATCCTTCCTGCTATCATACATCCTTCATCTTTCTGCCTCTGTTTTACGCAATATTTTAACTGCACTCCCGTTTGTCTCTTCCTCTCTCCCCGCTTTCTGCCATTTTCCTATTTTATCCAATCCATTTCAGTTCATCCTAAAATTGATTATTATTATTTTGCAGATGTGTTTGCGTTCCACAGCAGCTGAAACATTACATCGTTTGAATGATTTGGAACAGTCACTACGAGTCACCACCACTACCAATTCAATCGCCAGTACAACAACCACAACTTCAAGTCCTTCGATGCTAACGGTCGGAGCTATATCATCGCCGTCATCACGAATGTTGCAATTAACCTTAAGTTCGGGTGATTTTTTTTTTGTTTCCAATTAAGTAAAATTCATTAATTACTTTTATTTCTCTTCTTTATCCCATTGTTCTATGGATAGATCATTGTTATCATTATTTTTTGCTTTGATTTGTTCATATCAGTTATTGTCATTCATTTCCCATTGTTTGATTTAATTTCACTTAAATTTCAAATTGATATAAACAAATTGAAGCCAATATTTATTATAATGAAACATTTATTATTTAAAAAAAAAGAATGATCTGCCATCATGAATGATTAAATGAATCAAGCATTTCATCAGATATGTTTGATTTAACAGATAGCTGATTAAAAAAAACAGACAGTTTGTTCTAAAAATTAATCATTGACACATTTCCATGTACTTTAGCTATTTGAAGATATTTTTTCTTATCAACTTTTTCTTCTACTGCTTTTGATTTTATTTCACTTTCAAACTGCATATCTATATTCAAGCCTCGGTTAAGCACTTAAATTATTCAGCTTTTCAGAATTTCTAACAATTCTGTAATAAACAATCTAAGCAATGTTTCGTGACTGATATCTTATTTTGATCTGATTTGTTTTCACTAATCAATTTATTCCGTTTAGATAACAAGAAATCATCAAGAAATCATCTTACTTCACGTTCAGTGTATAATTTACATTCGGTCACACCGAAGAATCGATTAAGTAATGGAAACGTAAACGCATTATGCTCTACCGATGAAAATGGTAATCAAAAATTATCAAATGGAATCAGTTTGTTCAATGATAGAAACGTAAGTTTACATTTGTTTCTTTCTACAACTTTCTCATGTTTTCTTTTCTTGCAAATTTTTTATGCGACATTGCAATTTTCCCATAAATTGCCCCAAAATTTTCATATAATTTCAATAAAATTTTACGTCCTGACTAATAGTTTATTCAATTATGCCGTTTATTGAAGAATATTTCATTAAATATGGTTGAAATTCGATTAATTGCTGAAATATTTGAATGTTTGCAATAAATTAATCTGATTTTAATTACTCTTAAACGATTAAATAAAAATTCTGTAAGTGATTAAACATAGTAACAGTTAATCTTTTGTTGATAGAAACTGAAAAAAAGAAAAAGATGAAAATATAAGACAAGCCATATAGTTTTACGACGTTCAGTTCGCAAAAATAACGGCGAATAGCTCATTATTTTTTTTCTTATCTCGAAAAAATCGAGTATTTTAAAATTGAATGGAATACAGAAATGTGATATATTCAATCGGATATAATTCTGAAACATTTTATTTTGTTTTGTTTGTGAAACGATGCAATAATATTATTTCTTTCCACTTACCTTGTTTACATATTTATCATCCTTTCTTTGTTTACATATTTATCCCTCCCTTTCATCTCATTTATTTACACTATTTTTCCTGAAATGTATAATTTGAATTGATCTAATTGGGTATACACATTTGTATATTAATGTACCCTAAAACTTCATTTATTCAAACATAAAATTATTTTTCCATTTACTAGTTTAATTCATTATTATAATGGTAAATTAAATATTCCGAAAATTTGTTTGTTTTTCCCCTCTATGATAAATTATAGTTGTTAATTCAAAATAGACTAAGCAACTGGCGGAGAAAAAAGAAACAAAATGAAAAATAATTAAGGAAACGAAAGTTTTAAGCATTTTCTAGGATCTTAATTTCTAAAATTGTCTAATCAATAATTTTCACTTTTAAATTTTCCACTTCAAAAAAGGTTTAAAGATAGCGCTTGATTGATTGATTCCAAAATATTGAAATTATTTATTATTAAAATTGATTCAATGCTTTCCCATAGTAACAGAAAGTATTGGATTCAATTATTATTTCACAATTCCAGTATTTTTCCGATTCCTTTTCTTGTTTTGTCAAATTTTCTTAGTTTAACGAACATTCGGTTGGATGTGTAACAAATTATCAACTTTTTGAAAATGATGATTATCACATTTTACAGTTGCTTCTAACAAAAGAAAGTCCTGAAATATTTTGCAGTCTTCTGTGCAAACAGTTCCGAGATCAGGACATAAAATCCAGAATGATGGGAAATTTGGTCTACAGAATCAACAGACGAATATTAAAACGCTAACGACAACGATACGAATGAAGAAATGGCTGAGTAGCGTTGATGTGAAGTGCAATAGAGAAGCACGACCTAATTTACGAGATTATCTAATGAAAAATAGTAAAGCTGGAACGTCAGCAGTTAATTTATCATCTTGTAAATCAACAAAGTACGTACGTGTAAATACTTTCTTATACTTTAAAATCATTATTTCTACATATCTTTGCTAATCCTGCTATCTTCTCATTCGTCATTTTTCCTTTATTTCTTTTTATTATCACGTTTCGGGTTAGTTTTCTTCTCATTTTTCTACGAGAAACATTCTCTACACTGGATTTACGTTGTTACCGTAGCACTTATTTTGTGTTAATAAAATGGCAGATGAATTGATAAAAAGTCTGATAAAAAAAATTGATAAAAGGGCTGTAAAGTTTGAAATCAGCCAAAAATATTCTTCGGTTGATTTGGTGTAAAAACAATTTTGATGAATGAACATATCGAAGATACTTCAGTTTGCAAACAAGAAAATGATTGATTTATTTAGATTAGAACAGCGAGAGCCGTCATTTCTGAGTGAGAAAGGTGTGCTACAGGTATTTGCGAATGGTAAAACGGTGCATATCCCAGCGCCCAGTTCAACAACCGGGCTTGACCTTACACGTGAACTTGATGCTCCTGCATGTGAACCAACACTTAATTGGGTTTACGGGTAATTTTCTCTCATCATTTAGTTAATGATAATTAAAATAATAAATGCCATAATTTATTTATCCAAGTTTATCTTGAATAATTGCCAATTTTTGAATCTATATTGTTTTTTTTCAGTTATCGAGGTAAAGATTGTCGTGGAAATCTTTATGAATTACCAACTGGTGAAATTATCTATTTCACGGGTACCATTGTTGTACTACACAATGTTAATGAAGCATTACAGCGATATTATACCAAGCACACCAGTGATATCAAATGGTATTCATTCATTCCCCATTTTTTCAGAATTTTGAAAATATTTATGATTGTCTCATAAGCACTTATCTATATCTTACTATTTCACTTACGAGAAAACACTCGACAGAATACAGTTATTTGCAGTTTATTTATATTTTACTATTTCACAATAAATAAGTCGTGAAGCTACGATAAGTTTTCATGAACTCGGTAGGTTAAAGCAATTCATAAGCCATCTACATTTCACTGCTTATGTGTATTTAGCAAGTTATGTAAAATTAAGTAATACATTTTGCTATATTACCATAATTAATTTTCGATCGAGATTTTGCAAGTTCATTACAGGCAAGGTGCACAGTAAAACGTAAATTATTAAATCTTATTTTTCTAAATGTCGAGGACATCATTTTTTTCACTAACAAACAGAAATATAAAAGAATTATTAGTCAATTTGAAATTGAACTTTAGTATGGCTCTTCATCCAAATAAACTACATGTTGCCACCGGTCAAACGTCGAGGCGTTTTCTAGAAAAAACTGTAAGTCTTTAAATCGAAATGATTGTTATTTAGATATATGCATTTATTTCTTCGCTTTGAAATTTCTTTAAAAACGCTGGTTTTATAATTTCCATGCTTTCCTTTTCATTTTCATCTTTTCCCCGTAATTTCTTGGTTATGATGCTATTCCTATTTTGGCGATCCATGTAACTAATAAAGGAAAAGGCGATTTATGTTTGAAACTAATTCAAAAAAAATCATTTCCTTGATTGTAAAAGACAAATAAGTTACACGAAGAAAATTATTAGCCATTCAAGAAATCAAAACGCTCAGGTTAAAGAAGCAAATAGTTTTTTCACTTCTTTAAGAGTTTCAAAATTCATCGCTCACCGATATCATCAATTACAGAATTGAACAACGTTTTGGAAACTGATCAGTATAAGGTTCTTTCACCTTTAATTTTCATTTTATCCGATTATGTAGTTTAATATTTCAAACAGTGTTTAGTAGTGTAATAGTTTATAATGGTGAAGGAAGCGATATATCATTTGATTATCTGGTCATTAAGCCTTATGCTTCTGAATCATATTGATGCGAGATTCGTATTCGTGACCGATCTGCGTGACCGAATAGACCAATCTATTGGTTTTAGTCAGTAGTCTATTTTTTATTAAATTAAAGATATGGTAGGGTATTGTTGAATTTTCTGACTGTATTCAATCCTATAATTTGATTCAGTTTACCGTACATTGTTTAGCTTTATATTGAGATGAATAAATCTACAGATTTATTTTGAAGAAAGATTAATGTATGACACTGAAAAGTTAAATTATGGTTAAACATCAAATTATTTAAAAATTCAGGCTCAGGTGCATATTTGGGATTCAATAACGCTTCAAACATTACGTACAATTGGGACAGGTGACGCAAGTGCTAATTTTGATCGAGGTGTTCAGTGTTGCGCATTTAGTCATGCTACAACGGATGGCACGCAGCTTGCAATTATTGATGATTCCTACGAACATACACTTAGTGTTTGGGAATGGCAAAAAGGGGAAAAGATTGCTGAAATAAAGGTATTTATATTTTCTTGTTGAACTGATGATAGCTTATTCAAATCAGCATGTACTATTCATATAAGTTATAAATAATTCTTCTATTTATCATTTCAAATTTGTAAAATTATAAGGTTCGATTCTAGCTTTCCAATTTTATTTGCCAAAACTATTATTATTTAAAAACATAAGGTAATCATTAGTTTAAATGATTTTTACTTTTAATTTTTTTAATTAATAGTTTAAGGTTTAAATTTTTTATTTTTAATGGTTTAAAGTTTTCGTTAATTTAAGACTAATAATAAAGAAAAAAGAGTGATTTATTTTGATAAAATGAATAAGTATGCATTTTGCAATAATGTTTTTTGGAGTGAATTATATTCAACAGCATAAATTAGACTTTTACAGAGTGCTAATGATCAAGTTTTTGCCTGTGAATTTCATCCATATTCCAAAAATGTTCTTATGTCATATGGTAAAGGTCATTGCAATGTTTGGACCATCAATGGAGCGACACTTATCAAAAAGCCTATTACATTTGAGGTATTACCATTTGAATAGAAATGTAGATTCCAAAAGAGTATAATCCATTAAAAGATGGAGAGGAAAGAGATATATCTTTTATTCTATTCCTCTTTTCTCAAAATAAAACATTTATTAATAACATTGTAGTTAATTCAAATCATAGCTGTGAAGAAAAATTCTTGTTTGGTGCAAAATACATCGGAAAACAATTAATTGCATTTTTCAAATTCTTAACACAAGTAGTTGGTGATATTCAATAGATATCAAACTCAGTAGTTTTAGCCAAGAAGATAAAAATATGCTAGTTTTTAAAAGCTTGTTGATTTTTGAATTAATTACTTCATCAAGTTTCTTGGTTAATAGAAGTATATAATTTAATATTAAAAACCACGTGCTCATGAAATTATTATTAATTTAGGGTCGTAATAAACCAAAGCTGGTACTTTCTTCACATTTCACTGAACGTGGGCATATCTTAACAGGTGATTCCAATGGCACGTTGTCAATTTGGGATGCATGTCATATTAAACCAATTCGGCAAATGCCAAAGGTTATTTATTTTTAATTATTGATGATTTCGATCTAAAATGTATTCCTTTATGGAAAGGATTTTGATAAACTAGTATTTCCCAACCATCAAAATTTGGAGTGAGAAAGCTGGATAAAGTCGTTGTGATAGCAGATGGTCAGTGTTCTGAAAAGCATTCTGCTATTATTAAAGGAATTTAAAACTATGTACTGATTAAGCTATTTAAATATGAGCATTTCTGGCTTAGATTGAATTATAACCCAATTAATGTATTTATATTTATCAATCAATTACTAACGTTAATTTCTATTGAAAAATGATCGAGAATATCCATGATTATTTTTCAATTTTAGGTTCATAATGGCGGCGTTTGGGCTTTATGTTTACTTAGTAACGGGCATTTCATTTCGGCTGGTAAAGATCGCATATTGTTTGAATGGGAAACTAATGATTTGATAAAAATTCGTGGTCCAATAACTGTGAGTACATGAATATTTTTGGAAGTGAAAGCGGGAAATGGATGTAGAATGAAGTTTAAATGAACTTTCTATCATTTGAACCTGAAAATGATACATTCAATTATCAAACTACACCTAATTTCTCCACTTTCAGTTTCCAAACGAAGAAAGCGGTTGCATACGTACTATATCAACTTCCAGTTCTCGTTTATTTATTGGTACAACACGGAACACAATTTGGACTGGTACTTTAGATAACGGTTTTCAACAAATTCAGCAGGTTTATTTTTCTTTCAAAGATCAGAAATGATGCTTCTGTTTTCCAGAAGATCTTTGCCAATGCTTCACAGTATTCTAAATTTCCTGAATCAGAATAATGGCAGTATTGAAAATTATGTAGGCTCATGCCGATGCTGTCACACATATTACCTCCCATCCAACAAAGTCACAATTCCTCTCTTCCTCAACTGACAAAAAATTACGATTGTACGATACAGAAACAAAAATGGTTCTTTGGAGTTTACATGTTAAGGTTTGATTTTATCGCTATTTCCTAACCAATTTATTTTAAAAGCATATCATGCATACTATGAATATCGTATTTCTACTCTGTCTATTTGCTGTTGAAAGCATCGTATATATCCATAGTTATATTTATATATTTATGAGTAGGTCAATGATTTAAAAAATGGTTTTCATTTCTAAATTAAATTATAATAATTGTAGAATAATTGAAATCATTATTGAGTACTGTATGTGAATTCTTCTGAAGCTGTTGTAAAATCACAGGATGAAATATGTTGCGCTGATTTTCATTCACAAGGTGATAATTTTGCCATTGGTTTTGCCAACGGGACATGGGCTGTATATGATTACATACTTCGAACGCAGCTTTATATTTTTGAAGAGGAAGTGAACAGTGCGATTACGACGATGCGATTTTCAACAACTGGCAATTTTTTGGCTGTTGCAACAAAAGTAGGTAAATTTGAATGGCAATTTTCTTTTTAAATTCATTTCGGTTTAATGGGATTTAGAATTGAGATGAAGGTGTTGCTTTAATTTTTCTTAATCATTTACTAAACTAAAGTTCTGAGATTTCTAAAGTTTTATTTTCCAACTTTTATTTTTTTATAACTTTTGTTTAAGTTATTACTTGGCTGTGTGTTATGGTCATCAATTTCCATTAAAATTTATTGTAACGATTGTTTGTTTTTTGTTTTCACTTCTATTATTCATTTTAAATTTGTTTCTGTATTCATATTTATTTTTTATTTTTATTCGATCATTCTTGTTCTTTTTTAAAATTAAATATTCTATTTTTTTGCAGGGGAAAAAGTTATCTATTTATGCCATATCGGGTGATTTTCGGCATTATGTTAGGGTGTCACAGATTACGGTAGGTTTATAATTGTCATAAGTAGTAAACTTCTTAATTTTTTTTCAGTTTTATCAGAAAACTTTAATAATTTGGACAGAAAAAAACTCATTAATTATTTACTTTATTGCTATCACAGTTTGAAAAATTGAAATTCAACGATTGAAAATTTAAAATCCAAATCTGCATCTATTACAGGAATTGAATGCTTCTATAAAAACAATAGACTGGTCAACAGATGGTACTTTGCTGCGAGCCAATGATGATATTCTCCAACATTATATCTGTAAGGCATAGCATAATTCAAGTGTGCTATTTCTCTGCCCACTGATTGTAGCAGTTACAGTTAGACTTTTATGACAGTTAGACTCAAAATTAATTTATTACAATGAATTTTTTAATTCAAAAATCAAAGACATTTTATACCTTAAAATCATCTCAAATTTTGAAATTGTTAGAGATAGAGAATTATCTTTCACTAAAAGATTTCATGATCCTCTTTGGGTTGCATTTCTATGCTAGCAAATCTTTGAAAACGTTGTACCATAAAAGGGGATATGTAAGATGTCTTGTTAATCATGTCATGGATAATTTTTTAAATTTAGGGAATTCAAGCACAGGTCAATCAGCTAGTGTACAAGAGGCCAGTGAAGTGGAGTGGGCTTCAGCAAGGTGTCAAATTTCATTTGAAAATGCTTGCATTTTATGTGCTACGAAATCCGTTGCTGTTATCGATCGTAGTCCCGATAAGCGGTATGTCGCAGTAGCTTTATCAAATGGTATGCTTCGTTTCTATCAGTATCCGACAACAACGATTATGGTAATTTTTAGCTTCTGAAAAAGTTTTTAAAATAAAATTTTAAAACTGACTTGAAAAATCTTTGCAGAACTTCTTCATTTTTCTGATTTAATCTTTAATGTTAAAATGCTTTTGCCTGCAGTCGATATCCTGAAATATAGACTTCATTTTGATCTGGATAAAACTTTGAAAGTAAGAGGGAGCATATATGAAATTACTTTTCCAATGCTAGATATGTAATGACATCAAAAATTTTTGGATTTTTTTAATTTCACTGTTTTCAATGAATTTTCTTTCTCTGCTGTTCTTTCACTGACTGAGGTAGGAAGGGAAGCTTATATTATAAATTTATTTTTAGGCTTCATATAAGGAAGCATATGGCTATAGTGTTTCTTCACGAAATGTCGCTTTTGTTGGAGAATTGTTGATTACTGATGGTAGCAGTGATGGAGCACTTTATCAATGGAAACTATCTGAGAAGTACTGATATATTATATGGTTTTACAGGTGTATTTATTACTAAATGTAAATTTATATTGACTTCATTAAGTTAGATCTCCGGGCTTTCAGCGGCTTTCAGCTTTTTTAGAATATCTTGACGGTGAATTCAACAAAGTTTTGCAATGAATGGTCAGTAATATTGCTGTACATTTCGCTAATGGAGTATATTGAGGGAATTCTGCTGATTGTAAAAATTGTCGAGATTTTTTGTTTAATAAGAGCAAAATTTTACATGATTTTGCATGATTATGCAACCATTTTACATGATCACATAATTTGTTCATGGATTCTTTAGAAAAACTGTATTCTGCAACCAATTTAGTAATTTTTCGGAAAACCAGAATTTCATGAATGAATTCAGGTACCAAATCATTTTATGTTATTCATTATTTTCACTAGCTTTTTTTGCCAATGAATAAAATAGCTTATGGAAGTTTTTCTTTTTTTGAAATATTTTTTTGCAGTTGTATCGTTAACATTTGGACATTATCTAACTTTCCAGTATTTGTAAGGAAATTGTGAAATTTGACATATTTTTTTTTTGTTGTTAAATATTATTTCCTTTCCATTAATTTTGTTTGATAAATTTCTTGCTTTTTCATATGTATTTATTTCATGATGGTACTAATCTAATTACTTGCGCAATAAATTTTATGAAAAATAATTATTCCACCATGTGTCATTTGCATAAAGTTAGTTTTGATATTGTAAAGAGCTAAAATATATCAATAAAACAACAAAAATAAAAAATATATATATAATATACAAAAAAACATTATTTCATGTCACTTATTATTTTTTATCACATTACTTGAAATGAATTTGCTTATAAGCTAAAATGCTTATATTATTTTTCAAATGTCATGCCCAGCATATACATACGTACGTAATTGGAGGGAAAAGTTCAATTGTGACGTGTAAATGAGTACTTCCTTAAGCAATGATTAGTGAAGATATCGATTATCAGAATTGTAATTTATAAGATAAATTTCAGCAATGGTATATATATTCAAAAAATTAAAAAGTACGGCATTGAAGAAACTTTTCCTAACGAAAAATAAATTATTTATTTAACAAATTTGATAATCATGATATGATACCATGAATTGTTACGATGGAATTTCCAATTATGATAAATTCCATTATCCTATCCCATTTATTTTTCCAATAAGCAATAATGATGATGTAATTGATAAAATTTTCAGATCTTACCTTTCTCGATATGTGTATAATTTACTAATAATACATCATCAAATGTATATTTTTACCTTTTCAGTACGCCTGAGATGAAATGAATTTAAGCATTGGATAAAATGAATTTACAGATGAAATAAATTTATACATCAATAAGTATCTCTTCAATGTATCTTTTTAATTATCATTAGCTTGAATGAATTCAAGCTTAAATAAAATTATTTTAATAGTTCTTAAAAAATTAAGAATATCTTAAGATGATATAGGAAGAGATGAAGAAAAAGAAAAGTGAAGAACATATATATATATATATATATATACATGTGAATAACAATAATAAACAAACGTTCTTTCACTTTAAAAATAAATAGTAAACATGTAAACAATGGCAATAAGTATTGTTTACAAATAGAAATTGGATAAAATTTGTCGATGTGATGAATGATTTTATTGGTTGCTATGTGGAAGAAATAAGTTGCTATGGTAAGCTTTTCAGACGGAATAAATATTAAATTATTTATATTATTTGATTTAATCGAGTTAGTGAAAATAAATTACTAATTATAACCCTATCATTCATACCTTATCTTATTTTCTATTACAAATTTTCATCTCATTTCTTTTCTCTTTACTTCTTTACTTGAATATTTTATCATTTCACTTTTTTTTTCCTTTCTTTTCTTTCAACTTATATTTGATACGTATTAGTCTCTTTTCCAATGGTTTGAGGCTAATTTCTTTACTAAAATTCGATATTATCAAGCAATGTGACAAGTGAAAGTGAAGAAGTAAAAGAAAGGTATGCATGAGAATTTCAGATAAATCTATTAGAAAGGAATTCATACCTTTCCTCACTTCTCACATCATTAATTTTATAGCTATTAAAATATTTGCTGTATATTTCACATTACTTCATTTAGTATCTAATTAATTTGCTTTAACAACGAATGCTTTATCATCTTCATCAACAAATATCTTGATAAATAATTAACTCTATTCTTTTTTTTAAACAAACTTCCTTCCTAAATAAATTCCTCATTTTGAAATTACATTCTGGTTTTTCTTATCGAAATATTTTTATTCTGTTTATGAATACAACTAGCAGTGATCATATAAATTATACACGTACGTCAATTAGTAAATACCTAATTAATTCCTTTTAGCAATATAAACAACCGGATGATAGGAGACGAGATTGACGATAGGAAGGAAATGGGCTATATTGAATTTTTGCGTAGCACCGAAAAGCCTAATGCTAAAGCTAAAGAAGTGCGCTCAAATAATGCTCAAAATTTAAGCATTTTGACAAAGTTTGTTAAATTTTAATTATTTAAAATATGTTTATCGAACAATTTTAATTTATTATTTACCATCAAAATTTTTTCTTCAAAGGCCAGCGACAATAATTCAAAATGAATTCAGCAACTACCTTAATTAAATATTACAATGCTTTTTAAATTATCATTTACAATTTTCCTTCATCAAAAAAAAGCAACAAAAAAAAATCCATGAATTACGCTTTACTACTTTTCTACTGATTGTATTAAATGTATGAAATCATGAAGAAAATTAGTTGTAATTCTGAAGGAAATAAGGTAAAACAATTATTGAATATCTCTGTCATATTAATAATTAATGTTATTTAATTAGTCTAAATTAGAATTTGAATTTTATCTTCTATTTTATATTTGGGGAAATTTATTATTTTTGCAAAATTTCAGGAAAAAAAATTATATCAACATTTTGAGTAATTCGAGGTCACTTCCATCAGAATTAAAGGTATCGTTTGAAATTTTTTCCTAGAAGAAATATTTAAATGAATTAGTTAAAAAGGAAAGTTTTGAATAAGAAATGAAATAAGTGAATGAAACTTAGACATTTATCATTGCTATCTTTCAGGAAAACAATAGCAAAAAGTTATTTTATAATTCTTATTGATTTTTCGTTTCGTAAATTACAGCGAATGGTTTCAGTTATAAAAATCATTTTAAAGATTATGAAAATGATTATATGCTGTTTAAAAAATACTGTAAAAATTTAAAGATCACTATAAAATACAAAATTTGATAACTTAGAAATACATTCAATCAAGATTACAAGTGAAATTCTGATTTTACCCTCGGAAAAACCCAGACACATTTAGCTATTTATCTACAGTGAAGAGATAAAAATGATAATAATGATTTTTGTTGATTGACAGAAAAATGATAATGCTGATATAGAATGGAAAATCATCTTCATTAGCAAACAACAATCCTTTATTATTATTTAAGAGAATTGAAATTCACTACGCTTAATCAATTTTGCTATAATTTATCATACTATTTATTTTAGGGAAATGATAACAAAGATATGGATGATCCGTGTACATTTTATGAATTAGCATCAGATTCCAATCGTTCAATTGATAAAAAACGAGAATCGATTGTATCAGAGTTTGTTGGACCATCAACAATATCCACTTTACCAAACGTACTTCGATCAACAAAACAACGGAAAAAAAGTTCTTATTCATTGGATTCTCTGCCAGAACAGGTTCATGCAACATTTTATCGCAACATTTCAAAATTACAAAAATCTAATCCCGTTTTAAACCATACATTACAATTCTTCCTATTAAAAATGTTAACAATTTAGTAAAATTCAGTAATTGAAAAAATGTTTCAAAAGAAAACAATATATGATTAATAGATATTTCTGATATCTAAAAAGGGTAAAATCACGGAAAACAAAAAGGGATAAAACCTGACAAACTGCTAATTCATTGTCGATTTCGATAATCCTCAACGAAATTGCTACCCTTTCGCTATAAAAGCAGTATTATTATACAACCATATTTTTCCGTAATTTCTGTTTGATATATAATAATTTAAATTTAATATCTTTCAGATGTTTGATGCAATGTTCATTGGTTCCGACCTATTATGTATGCCAACCATTCGTTCTTCACTTGTACAAACAGCGGAAGCAAATATAAATAGTAAACGGGCCAAAAATTATCGGAATAAGACTGAAGACAGTTCAAAGTTCAAAAGATAATTGCTATATTGAGTGAAAATAATTTTAACTTGATTGCATATTCAAATAATGGATAAAACTATAATTCTTGAAAGTAAAGTAATCACTTAAGTCAAAATATCCGCATCATCTTTTATATATCGTTAGCTGTTCCCACAAATTTTCTTTTTACTTATTCGTTTCTGCCACAAGTTATGTATGATATTGTAAATGTAATTTAGAAACAAACTTTTTTTTTTAACTCAGGAAAATGATATAGTATACAATCGCTCCATTTCAATTAGCATAAAAATACTTTTGTTGCCCGCTATGCATTTGGTACAAAACTGATTGAAATAATTTTGTAGTAATTAAATGTGTTGTTATCTTTCTAGACTCTACACACTTCTTGCATCAACATTTAATCAGCAACTTTCACTTTTTTCTTCCAGTAAAAAATGAATTGTGTATATATTTTTTATAATTTAATAAGTTAACGTATCTGTATTGACTTAATCTTGCACTGACGTCATTTGTTACGTTGAATAACGATTACCAGCATTAAAATAAAATTATTGATAAATAAATTAATATGAATGCATATATCACAATCGACTGATTATATCCAGATGATTAGAAGGGGTCAGATTCAAGAGTTTAGTATTAATATCAAGGAACAAGAGACAAGGTTGGAAAGATAGCCAATGATAACTGAAGTAATCGAAAAATTCCAAGATTTAATTTTCAGAATTTATATCCAAGTGATCGCTAAATGAGATGGTTTGCAAATCGTCAATTTTCCTATCTTTTCAAATCCTCAAATTCTTGAACACCAATAATTTCCTCCTATTTTTTGAAATCCAAGTGATTTATGGCTTTTTGAACCATTTTGGTAGATTTTGTGAGGGCCGCAGCCTCAATTTAGACGGACCTGCATCATTTTCTGTTGCATCTGATTGACGTTTTCCGTTCGGTCGAATATCATCACTATTTGTTACTTTTGGAACATACGGCTGATAAGTACTATTTACCGATAACCTATAAAGAAAACCATGAGAAAATGAATCAGAATATTTCAATCAGATATTGTTTATTGATACTCATTACATTCAGTTAATAAAGCAAAAAATTAAAAGAATCTGTCGAGAAAAATTCACACAAAACACGGTCCTATACCCTAATTTCTGTTTTTCATTCCGCGAGTTAGTAAAACAATCTTACGAAAAAGCAAACCAAACTTAAGTACCCAAAAATCGTTATTAAAAAACATACCATTCCCGACTAAGCTCATCAGCTTCTGGCATTGGAACTTGACAAAATTTATCTCGCACAAAATGAGCAGCTGGAAAAAGTGAAAAAAGTTAGCACTTGGCGAAAAATGAGAACTTTTTCTTCACAGTGTTACATCACCATTAATAGAAGATGAAAAGTGTGACAATTTGAGTAAACAATAATAAGATAACTTTTTTAAATGGCATACAAAAACCGTCCATTTCGCAGCACGGTTATGCGGGTTCATTAATTTACTAAACATCACTGATGAGATAAATATAAAAAAAACAGACAAAAAATTACTAATAAAGAGATTTCTGTCTATTTTTACCTCTCACAAGAGCAGAAAAAGGCGTAATGGTTGAATTTCTCAGTGGTACCAAATTACATATAAAAAGAAATTACCAAATGTACTTTCTGGTGAATGAAATCGTATATACAATGAAGATTTCGGAGCGACACCGATTTCAATTAGATTTTTAAAATTGGTCGACGGAAGCCTTTGATTTGCAAGACAGAGATCGAATTTCACAGCAGAATTTTTCAAATTTTCCGCTATGAATTCAAACAATCTCGACACTGAAATACAATCTATATTTGTTTATCTTATTTGATGGCAAAAAAATACCAAAAAGTTATAACAAAATTGAAACGGACATAGAAAAATTATAATGGCAAAAAGGACACCGTGAATTAAAATATAATTTAAAACTCATTTCAAATGATATTAACCAATATAAGAATAACCAGGCTCTTTTGAGACAAACTGAGCTTGTATAATCGTTTTATCAGCACAATGGAATCGCACTATCGTATGTTTGTAACTCTCTTCTTTTCGGCGCTTATTCTTGTCAGCAATGTATGTGGTGGGTAGTAAAGCTCTCTGTTCTTGTATACCTCTAAAAATTTATTCATCAAAATAAAGTTATATATGCATTCTTCAAAATGTGAGCTAAATTAATTCAATTATTTTATTGGTGCTAACTCTTCCAGCAGAATATTGCTGCCAATTCAATTGTTAGTATTTTATTATTTAACTGCATAATACATCCACGAGTTGATCAACAAACAAAACACTCAACTGATATCTCTGTCAATATTCTTTCGTCATAAATTCTCAACAATTTTTGAAGCATTAATTTGATTCAATCCTTTTACTACGCAACGCTTGCAGCTAGAAATTACCCCACTAAAATTAAACAATTGGTAAGGGAAAAACTTCTAATTATTTAAAAATTGAAAAACAAACGCTTCTGCAATGAGATCCCGACGGATACTCCGTACATCGTTGACAGTTAATTCAAAAAATTGATCATCAATATCATCTTGTTTTCCAACTGCATCTCTTACACTTCCACTCGATTCTAACTCTTGCTTGATGATAATAGGCATTCGGTTACATTTTTCAACAGCTGAATATGATATTTCGGAAGAGGATGTGATGGAGTTTGAAGCATCAATCTACAACACTTTTCAGTAGAAAAATGAAAAGATAATTTCAGTCCAAACTTTTGTTACTCGAATTATTATTACAACTGTGAAATTATTCCATTACAGTTTTTAGCTTACTTCATCATGTACTTTACCCTCATTTATTTATTTGCAATTTATCAATTAAATAAACAGATGTAGGCAAATGGGATTAAATAGATAGTAATTAATAATGAATAAATGGCTCCGCAATATTGGTCTCTAAAACATGCGATGATTTTAGATTGGAACCAGATAGACATCAAAAGCTTACATTATCATTCTTTGTTCGTGCTGCTCTCTGCAGATCATTAATACGTATTCTACCATCTTCTCCAATAAGTTGTTCACCAAGAAAATCATCTCTACCTGTGGCTAAACTGGTATTTACCTGCAAAGAACAAAAAGAATCGTTAAGACCTCAAGTATTTTTCAATCATTTCTTTGAGAAATTTTTTGCTACCTTCTTATTTTGTCAGTGATTTATTCGCGTAAGTAGAAGAGTTTGGGCACATGAATGTAGCTTTCAATTAATATATTTAAACTAGAATTTACAGAATACAACAAGTCATGCAGACTGTACTTAAACTAAGGCAATCGTCGAAGTGATAACTCAATGAATCTATAATCAAAATCAATTTCACGGATTCTTTCCAATTTTTAATAAATAAAGATTCACCAAAATATTGAAGTGATCGTATTCGAATCTTCAGAAATTCTACACTAGCCTTACGGATGGAGATATATTAAAAAAAAAGTACTTGATTGAGGACAGACTGCAGCTGACTGAGACGTGACGAAGGTTGAAACCGATTCTCAGACTCGACAACACATCCTACTGCATTTTCCGATGGCGCTATATGAGATGCAGTTTCAAGGTTTCTGCAAGTAATATGAATGATTCAAAATATTTCGGCATTCGCCATTACTGATAAACAAGATGAAAAGATAATGATTACAATATGATCAATAATTTAAGCTCTTTGCCTGTTACTTTCTTGACTTCGTTCTAGCAAACGGGCTGCTTCTGCTTCACGTTTCACTTTCAATTCACGTTCAAAAATCTACAACAAAAAGGAAATAATAAAAAATGCATGATATCTATGAATGAAGTGATAAAATTGTTACAGAAGAATAAGGATATTTAGTAATAAAAATATCTATCCAAAGCTAAGAAAAGCTGCAAAGATAACGATAACTAGTTTATATATGTCATAGCCGGAACTGCTTGTTATGAAACAGTTTAACTAACATTACTGATAAAACAAAAAGGAATACTTCACAATACCTCTTCCCTTTCATTTTCTAAATGTAATCGACGTTCGTTTTCCATTTTTCGTGTTTCATACACTTTTTCCAGTTTTTTCTTCCGCTCATGTTCTTCAGCAAGACGATTTTCGAGCTTCAATATTTCTTCCCGTGACATACTTACTCGAAAATACCTGGAAATTTCATTTGCATTGCTAGCAAACTTTAGAATCGGAAACATATTGGTTCAATTTTCATAATAAATGTATGATTCAGAATACCTCGATGCAAAATCTGCCCGACAATCCAAGTAACACTGCTAAATATTTGAAATAAAATTAAAAAGCCATTTTGTACCAGTGTATTTACACAGACAAAAGTTTACGATGAAATAATGGAGTACCTGATCAAACAACGTCCTCCTGCTATTCCCATTGCTTCCAAAGTTGTTAATCTGAGCTCTGCTTCTCCGCGATACTATAAAGTTTGAAATGACGCTGTTAAGATCCGTAAGTTACTTTAGATAGTATGATCACAAAGTAATAGAATGTAGCAAGATATATTTAGACAGTGCGCCAGAGTCTGTACGAATAATAGACTCCAAACGAAAGAAAAAAGTGAAAAAAAAATGATATTAGACTCAGCTCATACAACAATGTTGTTCACTGAAAATGAGACAGTTCGAGAATATCAGATACAGCAGATATGCTGATACCAATCAATATCCAACATTAAAATAAACAAACCTCTTTATTCATATAAGCACAACATGGTACTTGACCATTGGTACATTTTATCAAGTCCTGAGCTGATTTCTGCGAGAATTCACATAAAACATCGAGCAAATTAGCTTTATTCGAAAATTCTTGCATGAGACGAGACCCATCCGGAAGCTAAAACTGTAAAAATAACAATAATTTAATTTTGAATGAAGCAATTCCTCGTAAACAATTATAATAATAAAAAAAACTAACAGAGATATCAATTAAATATAAAGCTATTAATTTAAAATACCGTGTTAGAGCAAAGTTCACATAAAATACGATTTTTATGTGATATTCACACGTACAGAAAAGACCAAGACTGCGCTGCATCTTATATATAATAGCATTACAACTCAATAATCACAATACTACGCATATTTCGAACACTTTCATCAGATCACCAATAATTTATAAACTCAAACATCCATACTTGTAAGGCAATGTGAATCCGTACTGGAATTTTATCATCAATTTTGGTATTTTGCACCATCTCAACCGTAGCATTGTTAGGCAAACCAGTGAGACGAAATGGTAATGCTAAATCTAATGTACGATTCTGATGCTTTAAATGATGTATCGATATATCAAAACCTTGCTTCAAGCAAGCTTCTTCCAAAATCTGAAGAAATCTTAGCACACTAAATAAAACAAAATAGAGATACACATCGGTAACACAACAATTGCCATTTAAAATAGAGAGTGAGAGCGAACCCTAACAAATGATCGGAAAGAAGGTTATTTTCCTTCACTGATATTTGATAAAGCAAACTCATTGAAGAAAATTAAAATTTCCTGTCTCTCAGCAAACATGAATTTACTCTAACAACGATCCCAATTTTTCTAAATTGTGATAAAATTATTTAAGAAGCAAACCTTACGAAGCTGAGTTGATGGTGCAACTTTTACCACACAACGATGAGAATTGGGACAAATAACAGTTACGCTATTCATCCTCGTTTAACCTTGAAAATCTGGAAAAAATTTCAATGAAACCTATACAAAAATAACTATATAATACGCAAAAATTACAATAATGAATAAAATAAACAAAGAATGAAAACCGTAAAAAACGAATAATGACATAATTAGGGAAATGAATGAAAGCATGAATACTTTATATCACATTTGAAAAAAGGATTGTATAATTCAGAGAAATGCAAGTCATGATCGAAACTTAGTTCGGTTAGCGACTTCAGAACTGTGGTATTGCATTCTACAGGAATATTAAACCAAATAACCATTAATTATATCGAGAAAATCATACTCTAGAACATATCCACTGTTCCTTAATGATAACATTCCGCGAAAGGAAACATCTTAAAAGTATCGAAAAGAATGTGGATAATTGCTTATTATAATTAGGACTTCTACAACTTGGAAATTTTCTTATTTTATAAATATAAAATATGATATAACCTCTTTCTGAAAATATGTGATGAAACAGTTAACAGTAATTTCGTTACCTTAAAATTTATTTGTAACAATCCTACTGCACAACATGCATTAATGAGTATAGTTCTGTGATATAAAATTATCGACCAGTTTTTTGTTTAAAATTGTAAAACATTCACATTTTGCGATACACTACACGTCAAAAAAAAAGAAAAAACAAACAGCAATAAATAAAACAACAATTGATTCCTGCACTATCCTGCACTGGAGTAAAACTAAGTTCATTACTGCATACTGTTTCCGACTAATTTGAGCCTACTTTAGCAGGAAAGACCCGGCTCATCAGGTACACTAAATGATATCTAGGAAGACGAGTTAAACACAGATTGCATCCACTCATAGCAAAAAATAAAATTCTGACTCCAGCTCTAAGGAGAAAAAGATCTGAAATAATCACACGCCGCATTAAAGCGAACCAGACATTAATAGATGAATAAACAATAACCTGAATCAAAGCTACTCAAATAATCGTTTCGATACAAATAATCGAATGCGGAAGGAAATTTGGCTAATGATGACAGTTCAGATATTTTAATAAATTTATTGACGATATCGTTTTTCTTAGATCATTTGAGAATTCTGCCAAGGATGTTTAAAAATTCGTTCATTAGCACCTAGCATATGAAATTATGTAGTTTAAGTTTCGAAACTGATTAACATACCACCTAAAAAATATTTCTAATGCAGTTACAACAAAAAAAATATTCTATAAATATAATACATAAAACCAAGACAGATATTTTTTTTCCATTCTAAAGTATTGTTGTGAATACTTTTTCTAAGTAATACATTTCAGAGACAGCTTGAATACCAAGGATTACTAAATAAATCTCACTATAACAGGAATAATCACGTTTCAAAATATCTACAAGGTAAATTACCTTCAATTTACAAATCAATGAACTTTCACCTGAAAAACCGGATTTCATTAATCACAAAATGAAGAGAAATAAGAAAGCGGCAGAAAATGACAAACAAAACAAACAAAATGTTGCACTGGTAACAAGTAATGCGCTCGTATACAAGTAAAAAGGTGCAAAGCAATTGATATCATCACAGAAGAGAAATGCAATAAATAATCTTCAATTTACAGCTCAGCTTAAAGTCTATTTTTGGATGAATGAAATAGTGCAGAGGAAGAAAAAGAAAACAGACCATTCATTCTTTCCTATGAAAAAATATTTTATTAAACTAGTGAACAATACGGAATGACTTAGATTGGTAAATTACACAACACATGAACCAAGAAAGAAAAAAGATAAGCTTTAGCATCACTGGAGGTTGACGGTGAAAATCAAAGACGATTCCGCCCCAATCTAATATCATTATTAACTTTTAAGGTGACTGCGAAACGGGGCTTAATCGTTGACGTTGCAAAGTTGAAGCTTCATCTTCAAGACGTCTTGCATTATTTCGTGGTGGTATCGGTGGAGCCAGACGTGGAACTGAAAAACGTAATATTTTCAACAGAGACTTCTAATGACAATTCATATTCATAACTGATATCTTTACCAAGATTCATTCATTACACATTGGATTATTGCTAATTTGGAAACGCCTCTGAATAAATAAAATACTCAACTCCATGTAAAAAAATAATTGTTTATAATAGAAGACCACAATATAATTTGACGAAAATAAAGTCGGACCAGAATCCATAGAAGACAGTGGGGCATGGTCTTGTAGTCCTTGATCGGTACTCGAAAAACTACGGTATGAACTTCCTGCAGTGCTTATCCCACTTTCGGCAGGAGTAGGTGGCGAAGTGAGATCCAATGTGTATGGTCGCTGTGGTTGATATCCAAGAGTTGTTACAGGTAAAGTTGGTGCCTGCATCTCAGGTGGATGTTCACATCCAACTTGTGTACTGCAAAAATAATTTAGTTTGATCAGATATTATATTGAAGAATGAATGTACTAGTTGAGATAAATTCGATAAATTATATTGCTTCAGAGAAAGAATCTCACTTCGCATTTTTTGTCATGCTATTAATCATATTCCGAATCACTGAAAAGCTTTTTTGACTACATGCGTCAAAACAAATAACGTTTCTTTAGATTTTTTTATTGGATTTCAAAAATAATTGCAAAGCTCACCTTTCAGCAATATAATGGACTTCACCATCATCAAGATAACTTTCTTTTTGATCGCTACATTGATCAAGAAATTGTGGGGACATACTTAGCTATAAAAAAAGCAACACCTGATTTCGACATTAAAGTAATTTTAATTCATGAAGAATTATCTTGACAAGTATTTTAGCTCTTACCAATACTAACAGTTCTAAAATAATTTAAAACTCTAGTAAGATCAATATAGATTTCGAAGAAATAAGTATATATTCTATAATAGTATTGATTTTTATCGAAAATATACCACATTTTGTTCAATTCTTGACACAGGCATATATAAATCGCTAACATTGAAAGTTGTACCATGTAATGATGAATCGTCACAGAATGAAGCTGAAAAAACCTCTTCCCAGGCATACTTACAAAAACTTGTCTGTTTCGAAATTAATATATTTAATGCTATGCAAAAGCTGATAATTTGTTTAGAAGATTGTATATCGCATTATTTAGAAAAATATCCATTTGAAACATAAAGTGAATATTAACGGAAACAAACCACTTTCACTATTAAGTGAATTGAACGAACGCTTTTTAACACCCATATCTACACCGCCTTCAACAGGACTATCTAAGGTAACTGAAAAATATGCTTTTTTTTAAATCAATAGAGACAAACAATCTTTCGGGAAGAAGAAACTGCACCAAAATTCTTTCACAGATCTCCCTTGTTATTGAGAACTTTCCAGTTATGTTCACGTTGCTACAAAAAAAAATCTGTAATATCTCGTCATCAAAACTGACAATTTCGAAATAATAACCATCGGAATTGAAATTAATATCGATTTTCAATACTAAAAGTAGTGCCGTTCTTTTTATGAAAAATCTCTTCGACAACATAATTCAACAGAAAACCTACTTTGCATCATGGTACTGCGTGAAACTTTCATTTCATTCGGTGGTTTATATGAAAGATTTTCAATTGTACTCAAACCACTATTATTAAACCGGTCATCACACGAAGTAGAAATAGGACTTTTAGAAGTACGCTGTGGACTTCCACTAAAAGAGTTGATTTATGTTAACACATTTGATACAAAATGAAAAAAAAATCATAGAAGCAAGACCAGTAAGAGCTTTCGCTGATATATTCCACCCAAGAAACGCTCACTTAATGTAACCATTGGGTTCGTACTACATCAGTCTCTTCCATGATACCCACTTTCTACATTATTTTAATCGATTCTTGACTATCTTGTCAGCGGTTCAAGAATTAGGATAACACTCACTTAAAGAAAATCCGAGAAGATGTTGATGCTCGATCACGTAGTGGAAAATTTCTCGGCAGAATATATAATGAATTCTCCGCTGTTGCTGGATCTGACGCTTCCGATAATTTTTCATAAGGTGCTCGCTTCCCACAACATAACTCATCAGATGAACAATAAACTGACACTGGGCTACTGCTAACCGGATATACAGCACTGGTTTGTGATGAAGTAGCACTGATTCGCCGTTCACCATATTTTACGAACGTTCTGTAATAACTAATCGATATTACAAGCAACCATCTGAATTTAAAATTTCAAGAAAGAAACCACTAATAACTGATTAGATTAACTTCGAATTTTGAAGTAGAAAATTACTTCGAATTTTCGGTTGGGTCATATTTGTTACTTTGCGCATCAGCTGAATATTTTTTCTTTCTGAAATGAAAATTGTTTTCCATATGAGTTACCAAAAGCATATTGTTATTAAAATATATTTCGTGTACTTGACTTTTTACAAAATTGCAAAAGATAAATGGAGAGAGAACCAAATAAAAATCGAATTAAAAATAACGATGAAATCATCAAATGCTATCTTGAATAGGCAACCAAAACATTCATACGAAAATAATGCAGATTACGAAAAAAACGCTCCATGTATTTCACTTTCATTAAAAAGTCAAAAAACTAAATTTTCTCTCGGACAAAAAGTAAGCTAAAAAAAGAAGACTTCAGGAAAAAACATACTTCCCAGCTTTTAACAATGATGGTTTCGTCGGACTTTTTATTCTAGTGTGTTTAGATGGTGTCACATTCTGCAATTAATTTACGGATTTGCTTTGTAATGACTGTACAAAATTCGCTAACAAATTGGTCTGTATAAAATGAAATCCTGGGGTTGATTCACTTCTGTTATAAGAATATTGCAATGAAAGATAAGAAGTCAGCAGTACATCTTGATTTGCGCTTTAAATCATCAACAAGCACCAGCTTACGTAGTCAAAAAAGTTTATTTAGCGTTCTACCCATCAATATATGCCCAAATCCCTAAGGTTTTTTCAATTCTTTATGATTACTTTCAAGATTGTCGATGGTCCGATGGTAGATGGACCCAAAGGTGACCGTACAAGCATGGATTTCGGAAATGTTCCAGCAACTCGTCCTACAAAACCAGAAATGATGAGTGGAACCGATTATAACCTCTTGAAACACATTAAAACTTTCATATTCCTATGTAGTCAAAACAAGGAAACTGTTCACACTTACTTTTATTCTCTAAAAAATAAATCAAAAAGGATTTGAATTAAAAATACAACCCTGCACTTAAAATGCTTTTAAAACTTCCATATACGCACCATTTCGATCCTTGGTATCACGTTTAAAAATGTTACGAAAGAATCCACGATCTTCTTCTTTGTTTGATTTAGACCGTGTTCGTTCATCAGTTGTCGAACTGGACCTAAAAGCCTCTCGTTAATTTGGTATTCGAAAAAAGATTAAAATATGTAAATTTATTTGTGCATCATCATATCGTGAGGATGAAGTGCTCTGACATTCTCTAGCCAGGTGAAATCACAATATTAATGGTGAAAAATCCAATCTTAAATTGAAAATGGGAAGAAAATGAAAATTCAAATCAATCTTAAAAATAGTAGGGCAAAATTTCTTCCCTAATTTTCTATTACGGATTTATTCAGATGTATATAAAGGTCCAGAATAGTTGAATTGTACACTATAAATGCTTAAAACTTCACAAGAAACTAAAAAAAAGATAAAGCTGAATAATAGAAAAGAGGGAGAATACCTAACGTGATGATC
Organism: Cruorifilaria tuberocauda; assembly: GCA_013365365.1. Classification (NCBI taxonomy): domain Eukaryota; kingdom Metazoa; phylum Nematoda; class Chromadorea; order Rhabditida; family Onchocercidae; genus Cruorifilaria; species Cruorifilaria tuberocauda. The sequence continues at coordinate 36,177 of JABVXU010000332.1, forward strand.
GGCAACCAACTTTTTCGTTGGCGATGGTAATTGCATGACACGCCGCGGTGTTGCTAAATGATCCAAGAAAGTTCTTGATTGCTGCTGATTAGTAGTTTCAAGAAGACTTTCCAGATCTGTAATGATAAAGTCTTTATTCCATAGTGTTCGTTCCTTAACTGAAAGAAATCTCGAGTACAGGTTTAACCAGCTATTTATAAACGGAAATATTTGGAAAGCAAAAACTGGAACTGCAAACTGAACATAGTCTAAAATGCTCAAATATTTCTAAGACTAACAGGGTTCAAAAAAGGAACAGATGTATATTCGACCAAACAATGAAGTTACAAGCTAACCAACCTTTATCATTTATAACTTCCACGCATCGTTCGTCCACCTCTTCCTCAACACTGGTACGAGCTGATTCACGCTTTACTTTACATGCATTAACACGTTTTAGCTTCGGACTTGCACCATGCACTGGTGAACGATAAAGCTTTAACAGATCTGGCGTACTCTTTGATGGCAGTCGTTTCTGCACTGGAGAGCATTCGATACGATCAAAATTCTCATTTTTCAGTGTAAACTTTTTTGGGATTCGAGGTAGTGTAGCAAATGCTAAACAGGTATCGTCGACATGCTCAGTGTTAGACACCACAGATAACTGATCTGTTGAACCGTTTATCCTGATATCGTTTAATGCTGTTCCCGATTCAAAGTCCTTGTTAAGAGCTACAAATACGAATTCACGAACACCAGACATAACTTTCAAAATCACATACAATAACATCCATTAGTGAATACCTTTAATATCTTATCAACACCCTGACTGGGACTAGTATTTGTTCAAATCAAATGACATGAAGGTTGTGATACTCTTTAAAAAATCTTAACCTTGTGTAGTTTATATCTAACAATAGAGACAACAACAACGCACTAATATTCACAACAGAAAATAGAAAACAATCAGTGAAATATTGTTCAATTTTGCACTTTTAAAATCAAAATATACAATCAGTATTCAATAACACTTACATTCGATCATCTGCATATTCTTCGTCAGTGAAATCTCAGTTTTCAGATCTAAAAATAATTTCACTACATTTCCTCGCTACAAAGGTATATATTATCCGCGCAGCAGTTATTAATATAACATTTTGATTTAAAAAATAAAAATTTCTTGAAAGCAAATGAAGTTATGAGGAACTTCACTGTGATATATACCTCATTTAAAATTGTATCGATCAAATTATTGGTAAATATAAAAATAATATATAATTAATTCGAAAAGTAAAAGAAAGTAATTACAACAAAAACTATACCATATGGTTTAGAAATATCCTCACACTTCAGATGTTGACGCCTTTTTGGTGGTTGAGGTTTTTCTTTTGGTGGCCTTTCTGACAATGTTTGTTGTAATTCGAAAATCATCGTCTTAAGCTTCAGTTCTCTTTCACCTTTTTTTAAGCTGCAAAAAAAATTACGTGAAAATACTATTAATCCTTATCGAAAGTCCTTGAATTAGAGAACCAAAAAAAATTCTAAAGATTTACTTTTCTTCGCGCTTTTGTAATTCTTCCGCTTTCCGGGCCATTTCGCTTGCAATTGATGATATTTCTTCCATCATACTTTTCCGTAGCGTGTACAAACTGCTTTCCAAAAACTAAGAATTGAGTGAGTAATCGATGATACCAATGTTTTTTAAAAGATCAAACGACATACGATATGGGGATTTTGAACAAAACATGATAGAGATGACTTCAACTATGTTTTAAGCTTCAGTTCTCAACTACCAAAGAAAACTCATAACCTATCAAAAGTGTTAAAGGGAGTGTTACATTGTTCGTTTAATCAAATTTAACGAAACTATTACTCGTGATTAGTTGGAAATTGATTCAAAATACTAGAATCTCATTGTAAACTGCAAGCTTTCACAAAACCTACCGTCTGATCGCGCGGATCCGTTGTCCGGAATTTGTCACCAAATTTTTCCAGTTCAACAATTAATTCTTTGAATGTTGGCCTCTCCAATGGATCATCACGCCAACAACTTTCAATTATTTGCCTCAAGTCTCGTGGACATGAAGAAGGGATTTTTTGCTTAACGAATGTTCCAATCTAGAAATATTTGCCATTTGCACACAAGTATGATAACTTATTGCAACTAATAAAAAATCAGAGAGAAATAAACTGAACCTGTAATTGCACTGCCCCAGGGCCCAACCCTTCGAAAGGTGTTGCACCGGTTAATACCTCCCAAAGAACAAGACCAAAACTCCAAACATCCATTGCTTTGGAACACTTACGGTCACGGATTACTTCCGGTGCAAGATATGGTACGGTACCCACAACACTCATTCTGAAAAATTGAACTTGTTTGAAAATATAAAGTTTTCATTAATGGAATTTCAAAAATATAATTTCCGACTACCTAATACAATTTTTTCGCATATTCAACAACGTAGACAGATTCTGAATAAGCGGAAAATTTGGATTTATTTCACAAATTATGAATAAAACTCACCTGCAATCAGCAACCCTCAATTTTTTCGACAAACCAAGATCAGCGATTTTTAAAGTAAGACAGTTTAATGCAGAACCACCGCACTTCTGGCAAACACCATTCCTGGCTTGTAGCGAATGAGCCAATTGTTCATCAGTGCTGACTTCCACATTCAACAAACAATCACATACTTTTTCCTTGATCAAAACTAAAATTCATATTTTTGTTTAAAAAAAAAGAATTCTCTGTCCAAACAATATGACAGAAAAATGTAAAATAATAGTTAGCAGAGTAAAACATGATTTCAAATGCCATGCTTCACTTATCACTTGAATTATGAAGATTTTTTAATTAAAGGAGATTATTCTCACAACACACCGAAATATAATTTAAAACAATATACTAAATCTTCTAAGTCCATTAAAAGCATCTACAACAATTCTCAGTATGCTACTAATTAATCAATTTCAACAATTTATTGTAATAATTGACGATACTGATCATTCGAATAAGTTTTCTAAAAATTCTTGTTTTTGATATTTATATGTAAAGCAAAAGAAATTTTCTCATGAACAAAAACAGTTACCATTGGCCGCTTTCAGATCCCTATGAAGAACATTCAAACTATGCAAATAGCTCATTCCGCGAGCGACTTGAACACCCCAATTACTTATAATTCCTTCCGAAAGTGATATGTTTTTCTTACTAGAACATATTTTTGCCAATGAATCTAAAAGAACACATATTACTGCGAAAATAGTGACAGAAAATTCCCTGATTCGATAAAATAACGCAATTAACGAAAATTGCAAATATAAAAGTATAAAAACGCAAAACTGATAGCTGACCTCTACAAAGCTCAAGAACTAATGCGGGTTCATCACCAACAATAACACCATACATTTCAACAATATTTCCATGATCCAACATTTGAAAAATACTAGCCTCTTCACGAACTGCTGAAATATTTAAACCAATTAGACGGGACAAAAGTTTTAGCAAGTTTTAGATGAAATCTCTTTGCTATCCTGAATTTTTTTCCATTTCTCTCTACCTTCGGAATTAAAAAACTATAAAATAATAAAACTCAAAAAATATCTGAAGCAATACATTGCAGTATAAATTGATTATTATTTCAAAGGTAATTTGTTACCTTCTATTCTGACTTCTTGAAATAAATATAATAATATATAAAACCTTGCTTGCAATTTCTAAACTAGGCAACAACTTACCTTCTAATATTTCTTTTTTGCTAAATTTTGAATGCGGAATTTTCACAGCTACTTCCTGTAAAAATGCATTCAAACATTTAACAGATTATATTTAAGTATTTGAAAAAAAAAACAATGCATATCTTTAGTAACACAGTATAAGACAATGTTATAAATTCCACTATGTTTAAGACATTTAATGAAAAATGATAGCCTCACATCATGATACTAAGCTTACGTTAGCGGATGACATCTCTTTAACTTTAAGGTCTGCTAAGTGACAAAGTCGGAAAAAAAACGATGACAATATGTAAAATCATTCTTGTATTTTTTATCTTGGAGAAAGAAATTCGATAAATGTAATATATGATTCTCACCTTCCCTTTATAAATTGCTGATTTGACAATTGAAAAGCCGCCCGCTCCAAGTAAACCGGTAAATTGAATATCACTTGAATCAATTTCCTTCGCCAAACCTTTCGCTAGTTGCACATGATTTTGTGGGAAAAATCCTTTCTTTCCACTGCCATCCAATTTCTCACCATACCACCAACCTTCTTCTCTGAAAAATAAAAATTTATTCTTTCATTCCAGTTTCAATCTTCCGATTAATTTCATAATGTGAATAACATCAGTGATCATACTATTATTTAATCCTTTTCTATCGCCTGGATTACCGGTATTTCAAATAAAATTTTATGAAAATATCGAAAAAAAGATTAGGAAATCGCTCTAACCCATCTCGACGTATCACTTTTATCGTTGCTCCACGTTTTAATTTCAATTCATCTTTTCGTTTTGGCGTGTAGTCATAATTTGATTCAACCACAATTGACTTTTGTGGTTTCAAATCATCATGACGAAACCGAATATCATCATCTGTACCGATTTGTTTCATTACATTAACTTCAACACTAGACATACCGTGCAACATCTTATTAATAATTAATTATGGGTAAATTCATTATACTCAATGGAAAACTATACTATCAAAACTGCATGAAATAAACTTAAGGTAAACAACTCATGGTTTAACAAGCAAAGTTAAGTTCAGCTGTCAGAAAAAATTAAAAATAATGTGCAGATAATGTTAATGAAGACTAACTGTTATGAATATCAAAACTAGCGAATATGTCAGCAACAGAACGTGATTTCCTTTTCGGCTGGGAAAATATTTCCGGTCGGTCGGGGACATTATCGCTCAATGATTCAACAGTACATCCATGCGAAGTTGATGGATGATTGACAAATGTCTTCGACAATAAAGCCTTCTAAAAGAGAAAGAAATAAAATTAATCTGATCATTGCTTTTCTGGGACGGCAAAGCAAGAAAAGAAAAATAGCCAAAAAATAAAGAAAATGAACTTCATGGATATTCTGTAAAACAGAAAATTTGAAATCATCAACACGTCAAAGACACTTACTTTATTAGTGTCATCTCAATTTTTAGATAAAAAAAGTAACATTAATAGAGGAAATTTGAATATCGAAAGTTAAAGAATTTCAAAAATTCTTTTCTTTCTTTTAATAATTTTTGTTACAGTCGGGTATGACCTTTTTTTGAAACCATAAACGGATGCCCATAGCCAAAAAATCTCTTTCCACTTGTCTCTTCTTGTGCGAAACTATCAGCAAAAGTAGGAAAAATGCAATTAAAACCCAATTTTTTTGTATTTCATTCCCGTTTAATGATATGTATAAATATCGAGAAAAAAAAAGAGAAACATAGATCTGCCGCAAAGGGAAGAAAAATCAATAAGCAAAAAATTGCCCATCGAAATATTTAAGAAATGAAAAAAATTAATATGATAGAATTTGAATTTTTAGATAAAAAATGAAGAAAAAAATACTTGTAAATCGATACGACTTGGCGTATGTGTCTTTCCACTTGATGTACCTATAATCATTGGTTGATGGGGACGAAAAAGTGTCGGTGCAACTGGTGTTTCCGGTGATTCCATTCTTTTTTTTTCTCGTTCTGTAATAAAACGAGAAAAAAATTAACTAAAACAAATAAGCCAATATAGTTAAGATCATCAAAACGAATTTACAGTATGTTGAAAAAATTCATCTCTTGCCAAAATTCTCTAAGTGCACAAATATTTGTCTAACAGATTTTCAACCATAAATTCGCTAACAATTCTGTATACTTTATTCTACCAAAATTTCATTCCAATAAATCAATAACGAATAAGCTTGCTAAGCAATGTTGAGCAGACATTCTTAAATTTTTTTTCTTTGTACTTTCTCGGTAATATTTTGGATCTTAGTAGAAATTGAACTGAAATTTAGACATTTAAGTGGTGATCGAATAATACCTCTAAAAACAAGATATGTTTGATGTACTCTACAAAGAAAAAAATGATAAAAGGTAATTATGAAAATGCAAATTGTTAAAATAAAGGTTCAGTATCGCAGAATTATTATAATTTACTTCCTATTCATCCTGTTAATTCTCATTTACAAACATTAACTTTTCACGTGCTTACGTACGTAACATTTTTGCTTTTGATGAAGCAAAAAATTGAAATTGAAAAAAAAATTAAAAATTTTCGGCAAGAAAAAATAATTACGAAACTTTGTAATACTAAAAGAAAGCTATCGATACATCAGACCTCGCAATGCTAACATCTCAAAGAATCGCGGGAGCGGAAAATTCAAAAACTGCCAACAACCGGAGAAGCGTGAAGAAAGTGTCTCAGTGGAGACAGTATCGATCTCAACTGTGTCGTTGACGATTTCTCGTTTCAGAACTCTAAATTACAGCATGAAGCACAATAGCATAACGTTGAGCCTAATATAGAGGAATCTACCGGTAGAGATGAGGTGGGTAGGACCGGGCGGAGTAGAGTTGGTCGGGGGTTGAATCTATTTGGGAGATAAATGGATGTGTTTCATAGATTTAATAGATGGTAGATAGAGAGTGGGAACGTGTTTAAATCATACTTCTAAAACAGAAACTTTCCCACATTTGATATTTCAATGATTATGCCAAAGAACATGCAAGCGAGAAATTATCGGATTATCTTATCATTTAATTTCCGGAAATATCCGGAGAGAAACTGTATATTTTCCGCTAGAAAATAAATCTTTTAATATAATTATGTCCAAACTATCCATTTGTCAGTAATTTGCATAATCTTTATTATTTTCAGCTTGAAAATATTAGTAAAATGATGCAATTCATGTTACTGTTTAGTAGACAGGGAAAGTTACGATTACAGAAATGGTATGTGGCATATCAGGATAAGGTAAGTGACAAATATTATGTGTCGATTATACAATTAAATGATAAGTGATAAGGATAGCATACAAAACTGGCATGTATTATATGATTTTGATCTTTTACATAGTTTACTGATAACGATCGGTTCATTGCTATGTGATTGATATTCCGTTATAGGCTTTGGTGATATCTACGATATCTAATAAGATTAATGGTATATTTTTAAAATGATAAGTTTAAGTAATAATATTTGACAAGATGATGAGGAATTTGTTTGATGTTACACTTATTGCGGTGAGTGCATGAAATAAATGATATATCAGGTGTGTAATTTTTAGTTATTTCGTCTATAGGCAATTGTCGCAACAAGAGCAAAGCATTCATCTGCTTTCAGTATTCATTCGAACAACTATAGTTGTTCAAATCATTCAGTGCATTACGTCTTCTGATTTAAAATTCAAGAAAAAACTTGGAAATTTTACCGACTAACACTATGGAAATAACAAATAAGTAAATTGATAATATAAAAATAAAGTACCGAAAGTAGGCAACTAATCAAGTGAGGAAAACTAAGAAAATAACTAAGCACAAAAGTAAATGAACTATTCAGCAGCAGGAGAAAAAAGTTCAGAATTGTGACTTATTGAATTAAATGAATCGTAATGCCAGTTACTTACAGGTGAAGAAGAAAATCACTCGGGAACTGATTACAACAATTTTGGCTCGGAAGCCGAAGATGTGTGCATTTCTAGAATATAAGGATCTTAAAATTGTTTATAAAAGGTTAGCAACTGAAATATTAATTACTGTAAATCAATTTTTGTATTTTTATAGAATCAATTCAGTGATTTGGATTACAGCTTAGATAGTATTCATTTGTGATTCATCTTTTGCAATAATTCATCCCTCTTTTGCTGACACTGTCATTTTCTCACTGCAACATTGGAAGTAAAGTTATGGATTCATTTCCTCTTAATTTTACTCTTTGTTGGGTAACATTTTTAATTTCAAGATTATTTTGACATTCCCAAATCTCTTTTTGAGGTATGCATCGTTATATTTTTGTTGTGCAGTTGAACAAACAGACAACGAATTATTATGTCTAGAAATTATACACCGATTTGTTGAACTGTTGGATAAGTATTTTGGCAGCGTAAGTTCCTATAATTCTTATTCATTTCTTCTATTCTATGTGTTTCCAAAATTCATTATTGACTCTTATTCACTCATTGAAGTCGCACAGTTGAACACTAAAATGCAGTACAAAGAGAAAAGCAAAATAATAAAAGACAAAGTATTGCTTAATATCTTAAACCATACATACCATTCTTTACGAATGTCATGATCATGTAGTGTGTAGTTGCAAGCTGTAAGATTATGGGCTTGTCTTGTATTTTCGTGATCTGCAAAAACTGCCGCTGGAATTTTATGTTGAAAATTTTTGCAATATTTCAGGTTTGCGAATTAGATATTATTTTCAATTTCGAGAAGGCTTATTTTATATTGGACGAATTCTTGTTGGCAGGCGAAATACAGGAGACAAGTAAAAAGCAGGTTCTGAAAGCAATCGCAGCACAAGATCTCATTCAAGAGGTTTGTACTACATTTTTCTGCAGCAAAATTATAGATATTTACCGTGGTTAATTGCTTCGATAACAACTACTCCTATATCCATGAAAAGCAGGCTAACAGTTATTGTGGGATTCTCGGATAGTGTCTCTAGTGGTGTTCACTAGTGTCATTATTTTTTTTGTACTTCGACAAGAACGGTTTTTGTTTGTTATCAACTTTGAGCAAACGAACTCTAATGGTTGATAATTTGTTGCGGTTAATCAGAGGTCTTAGTAGTTGTAGTGATTAATCCTTATTTTCGGATTGTTTCGATATCCGCCAATTCTTTCCAATTATATATCATTTCAATTTTAGGAAGAAACGCCACAAGGATTCTTCGAAGACCATGGCCTTGGTTAAGCAAGAAAGTATACTTTCATCATGTTTTTTTTACTCAACTGATAATATACATCTCTTTTGCAATTTATTTTTGGAACAGTCTATATTGAGTGGTTTTTTACGTTACTCGTTTCGGTATTTTTATAATTACTGTGATATTTTCATTGTGAAAGAGCTGGATATTACCATATATTTTTGTTCTTGTAATGTTTAAGCAGTAGAGCAACGGGAATAGAGGAGGCAGTATAGCTTTAATGATTTATTAATTTGTCAAATTAAGCAAAAATGAACCAAAAACTGACCAAAGCTCGTAGCTTTAGTCTTCCATATTCTATATAACGTAAGCCTAGATGTGTTATTAAGGACATGGTATTAAAAATCAGAGAATAATCATATTGACTAGATTAATGGAATTTTTATTTTGATATGGAACTGTTTAAATGTTTTTACTTTTGTAATTTCTATCAAAAAATTGATTCCTATTTTGTCTCACTTGCTTCTTCTGTGAATTATTATCTCAATAAATCACCAATTTCACAATGAATGCACAAGTGTATTACAATCTCTGCATGCGTTAAATAATATATCCTTCCTAAAATGGATTATTTTGCACTATAATCTTTTAAGTTGTATAAAATAAACAGCATGTTTTAGGCAATTATTCTGTGAGTAATGCTGTTAACTGAATGATTATTAATCCAATAATTTTTGTTTTGATGAAAACTTATTTAATATTAGAAGCTAACAGACTTAGGAAATAATCGATATTTTTTTAGGATGCTAAGGCCAGCAACATAGATACTAATGGTGATGCTAATTGTTGGTGACCGAGTTGAAGTTAATGGTAATCGGGGTACGATAGGTTATATTGGTTCTGTTGAGGGATATGATGGAAAATGGATTGGTATTGATTGGGACAATCCTGAACGAGGAAAGCATGATGGTTCTGTAAAAGGGAAACGATATTTTCAGGCAAGGTTAGTTCTTTTTTCAAATTTAAATCTAATCGATCTTAAGTAATATCCTTCCCAAATCACTGAATACTTATATAAAGAAGTAGATTGATTAGAGTCTCTTCGTGCATTCACTTCGAGTGTTGAGTTTCCTATGTAGATGGAAAAAATAAGAAGGAAGATTGATCAGTAGCACGAAAAGACAATGCAGAAGAGATACAGTATCCAAAAATTTTTTCAGATCTACGAAAAGTGGTTCATTTATTCGATCCAGCGCGGTTAACGTAGGGAAAAATTTGCTAGAAGAAATGAGCAACAGATATACCAATTACAAGCAATATGACGCAGTTAAATTTGGGTCGAAGGATGTGGATTTTGTGAACATGGCGAAAATATACGAAAAGCAAAAGTACGACTTGATGTTATATTGAAAAACCTCTAAGTTAGATGAAAAATGTAGTTTTGGCATGAAATAATCTGCAAAGATAATGATGAAGAAGTCAGTTAATGATACAGTTATTGGCAATGTTTTTTCCAAAACTTCATCTGTGTGATCATATCTCTTTAGTTATTCTTTAGTTATCTTTAGTTATTCTGATCGACAGTTGTAAAAAAGTTTGATAGAGTACTCATTTTTTTGAATGAAAATGGATCTTACTCTTTTCATGTAAATAAGAGGTTATTTTCTTTAATATTTTTTCAGTAATCTATGGGAATTACGAGTTGTAGCATTAGATAACATGAAAGTTTCAAAGCCTCCATCAACCGGTTGTGCACTTTTCACGTACTGCACTGAACTTAATCTCTACAACAATCTATTATCACGGTGGTGTGATTTGCTAGATATTCTGTGCTTCTTTCCATCATTGCGCTTTCTTGTTGCAAGGTCTTTTATTATTATATCCTGTGCATGATCACAACATTTCTTATTTTTCTCTTAATTCCATAATATTTAATATACTAAGTTTTCTTCAAATTCGCAATGTCCGCCCAAAATTCTGAATCTACTGATCAGTATTTTGGCAGTAACTAATATACAGTTTTTCGATATTGTGGTTAAAAGAAAAACATATCCAGGAACATACATATCATGAGATATGAAATGAATTGAAGTGCAGCAAGTTGCATCACTTACTAGAGTAATGATAGTTAAAAACTGTGATGGGTATTATCGCGGCATGTAATGACAATGATGTATGCTTTCAGATCCAGCAAAAAGTATTTAATAACTTCACTAAAATTGTTTCTCTATATACACATATATTGCTAATTAAAATTTTTAGCCGTAATTATATGGAGAAAGAAATGAAATCAGTCGTTGATGAACGAATAGTATCGGCTCCAATCAATACTTTAGCGCTCGGTGAATGTCATATTGACGAAAACACAGTACTAATCATATTACGACTACCTTTCATTAAGCCAACTATTATTAAAATTTCCAGTGTTTTAGATAACATTATTCGTAAATAGAGAATTCAAGTTTTGATATATTAGCTAAATTAATAAATCATTAGTGGGATATTTCTAAACCTTATTGATTTCACATAAGATCGAGTTATTTTCATGCCAAACGGATTATGCATTTCTTCCCGCATGTACGGGAAATTCATTTGGATCGAAATGACTTGAAATGCTTTGATCCAGGAGAATGTGGTAATAATTTGGAAAGCATTGATTTAGAGGGAAATCCAATTAACGATTTTGCTAATCTTCATGTTTTGTCGACTTTACCGAAGTAAGTACTTATCATCATAACTATATTTACGTGATTTACAATCAGTAATTCTTAACATAACCTGCTTATATTTTTAAACCTTGATAGTAGTAAATTTAGTCTTCGAAAGCTCAGTTTGATCAGTTGTGGTTTACATGATATTCAGATGCCGGATGGCGTTGAATTCAATTCATTGTTTTCACTCAACATTAGAGACAATCCCATAAAAGATGTAAGTCTGTGAAGCCATTTTTTCTTCGGAACAGTTTTAAATTGTTTGCCATCAAATATTTGATTGAAAAAAAATGTGGAGTAAAAGGGGAATAGAATGTTATTAAAAGTATTAGTAAGTTCTATTAATTTGTTTAGGTAATTGTTTTGCTAGGTTTTTTTCATTTTAGAATCATTGGATTTCGGAATTAGCCAAACTCCCAAAACTGGAAAGATTGTGTTGTTCGTGTTCTGGTAGTAATAATACTAATTCCGAAATTGAACTTCGCGAGATCATTATTGCCAGCATACCTCAGCTGAAGTTCTTGGGTAATTCGGAAATAAGTTCCATCGAAAGACATTCTGCTGAAATATATTTTCTCAATAAATTCGGTGCATCTCCGGTGACAGAAGAGAATCGTGCTATTGTGGAAAGGTAGAGAAGTTAGAAAGATATGACATTGATACATTTACAAATATTAGTATTATAAAATTTCTTCCGAATAGATAGAAATGGGGCGGTTTTTATATGGCAAAGAAAAAAATATGTTAGTGTTGGCATGCTATTATTTATATTTTTGAACTGAGTAATGTAGTGTTTCATTTCTAATATAAATAATTAGCAGTAAGATCATAAATATTAAACAATAATTTTGTATTTGTAATACAGATTAATCAAAGAATATGGTGAGCCAAACGATGTTTCATTCGTACCGTGTGGTGGAATAGACTTATTGAAATTAAGATTATCATACGAAGGAAAAGTCATGGAACGTTCACTTCCTGGAAAAATTACTGTACAAAAGTTAATCGGTATTATAAGTAGACTTTTTCATTTGGATGCCAGGAAGGTAAATTTCGTTATAGCAATACTTAGTAAAATGTGAAATTTTTTGTTCAAGACGGAATTGAGAAATCAGTGTTGTCTTTACTGTGAATCTGCTTTGCAGAAGAATTGTATATCTGTTTTGCTTTCGCAATATTACAAAGGAAAGTTTGCTAGATCAGCATATCATTTCACCATTATATTAGAATTAATACGGATTGATATTACATATGTGCATTTATCAGTTACAGTGGAAAAAATAAGATTGCCAAAAATTACAGATCTCACTTCAAACGTATGACTCTCACGGATTTGTAATGAATTTGGATAAACTATCACGATCGTTGGATTTTTATTCGTTATCTAATGAGGATACTATTTATGCTACGATCGTATGATATAGTCTTATGTTGGCCTTAATTATTAATTGTTTGTACCAATTCTAATTTAAAGTTATTATTCTTCATGTAGTAAAACGCTGATTTCTTGAAACATAGTTATTCTTCCTTAATGTTTCTCATTTGAAAGGAGATATTTTGTTAACTTATTCATGAATTTTTGCTGGTTAAATATGCGAATTCTGTCTATGTGTTGAAATATTTGAATTCTGTTGTAGGATTAAATGTTGATCTTTCATTTGCTAAATATCATGAACTTTTATGCATCATTTTTGTTTGCACCCTATTATTAAATAAAGTTATTTTTTACATCTGTTTTTCATTCTTTACTGGTATATAATCCAACAGAAATATAAATAATGGATCTTGAAGTTATGTCCCAGTTTTTATTCAAGTGTTGATTAATCGTAGTTTTTGTTTCATGATGGATCAATCAACAAGTCGAAGGAAAATTTTCGTTTTTGTTATTGAGGCTGGTAAGTAATTCGACTTGATTTTTTCATTATAGTAATTACTCTGGAATTGTTTGGCACGATGTTATCAGATGAATTTAAAGTTAGTTCTCTCCTGTGAAATCAAATACCAGCACGCATAAGATATGGAAGGGTTATGATATTTCTACGACCATATAGAGACGATTAACAAAGTTCAAATATTAAAATTGATTAAAATATCTTTATTTGTTTGAAGCACCAATAATATATTTCTGTACTTAATGGCGAGATTTTTTATTTCAGGAATTAAATTGGAAGCGAAAAATTCAACAATATGTACTGCTGCAGTTTTAACATATCGGACATTAAGAAAGAATAGTGCTTCTGAACTGTGTCCTTATGTAAGTTTTGTTTCGGTAATCTGAGACAAATCAGGGCTTACTCTAATCGAAAAAACTGTCAATATTGTTTAGTTTTAAAGAAGAAAAAAAATACGCTGAAGGGATATAAATTGATTATGCTGTTTTCCTTCTATATTTGAAAATGGTTAAGATCAGATTTCTAGACTGTTATCGCTCATACGTACTCTATTTCAGTTTTTAGATTCAATAAAAATTAAAAAAATACGGATTTCGTTTTGGAAAAAAATTTTTAAAATTTCATGTCATTTGCCAAGTTAATTCACTTATTTTGATTTTTTTTACTTTATCAATTTAAAATTTAAACTTAAGTTTTTCTTAAGTTAAGGCTATGAGATTGATGCTTTAAAATTAGAGATAGAAAAGTGTATAAAATTTCTATTACATTTTTTCTTATTACAGACTATCGCTTCGGCATGTCTTCTTTTGGCGGCTAAAATAGAAGAAGATGAGATGGTAAAAACAAGAGATGTTGTGAATATTGCTTACAGGTTACTTGACGCTTATTTGGCACCTTCCTTTGACCTTTTCGGCTTTTCCGTCATCACTTTATCATATAAAGCAAAATTTCGTGTATCTTAACAGTTGGCTCTGATGCTGAACCTCATTTTGCTACGTTACTATTAGCGAAAGTCAAGGGATTAACTTGATTTGCATTGAGCATACTACATCCCCGTGAACCGATCTTGCAAATCGATGACGATTCATGGACATTGCGAACGAGCCTTTCAAGGATGGAATATATTGTGCTGCGATTATTGAAATTTCGTTTATCTGTGGAAAATCCACATAAGGTAATATTTTATTTGTGCTACATTAATTGTCATTTTAATGTATTATATATAAAGTTGTTGGTTTAAGGTTACTGAATATGATTTTTGCAGTGTTTTATTTCTTATCAGCAGCTTTTTCGTGAGGGGAGCGGAAGCTATATTTTGGTTCATATTTTTGAGTAGAAAAAATAAGCGGGAAAAAGTAAAAATATTTACGAGTTGTTGAAATAAGGTTAGAGTTTATCTGTTAATATAGTCATCGTTTATTGGAAGGGCAGATAGAACTGTAAGAAGAAACTTTAGCTGTTTATATACTTATTATATTTGTTTATTGACGCACTTCTTTTGGAAATTCTTAACTGTTATTTTGATATTTTAATTTCAGTATTTACTCCATTATATTTCCTCACTGATGCACTGGTATCCACATGAATTTACGAAATTCTATATTGGTACAATATCATTTATCATATTGCGTGATGCACATGTGGATCCGGATTGGGTTCTTTCACATAGCCCACAGACTATCGCTATTGTGTGTCTCGCAGTTGCTCTTCGTGTTGCAAAGGTCAATTTTAGAAGTTATTATTAATGAGGAGGAGGTAATTATTCTTTTTCATTTTGGAAATACAAAATGATGTGTCAACTATCTCTTTCGGTTACCTTATTTCTTACACTCCCTAATGTAAGCAGGAAACTTCCCATAATCTCTTTTAACATTAAGAACTAACTGCTTTCATAAATCTGTGCAGAATATTTTGATTTTGGATATTCTGTTAGCTTGCCTCATAATTTACTTTTAACAATTTTAAGGTTTCAATTGGTATTCGTTGGTATTCCGTCTTCTACTCATCAATGACTAAATCGAAATTGCGACGTCTGGAAGATGAGTTGGTGACATTGGTGTTGAAACGATAAGTAGATTATAACGTGAAATGCTCCCTTAAATATCCCGAAATAGCCTAATTTTAGAATTTTGTCTTTAATCTTTCACTGCTATAACTGCCTCCGTATTTGTCAACCGCTTTTATAAATTCAGGGGACAACGTCAATAAGTTATGCTCAGTTTTCTTTTCTGATTTTCCCAGCCATTTTCAAGTAACGAAGATATGGTAGGTCACATTCATTTCATTCAAAGTTTTAAACTCGTTTTATGCAGCTTTCGCTTAAATTCTATACAGACTTTTATTGTGAGGACGTTTTGTTAAATTTCTATGAAATGTACTGATATAGTATGTCGTGTATTTTATTCACAGTATTACTGATTTATTTTATTTTATTTTTCTGTTTATGTATTTCTATATATTTCACTGTAATGTATTAAAATTTTCCATAGTTATGCATAAATTATTATGTTGAATAATGTAGTCAGGCGGTTTATATTTGTCTCCGTGAACTTAAAATATACAGGATTTTCAACCGTTATCAGTCTTCTCTGTTCGGAAATTATATTATTTTCTAATTATGATTTTAATAATAATTAAATCTTAGCACGACAGCTGAGATTTAACAAAAAATTGAACTTTAATTAACATTACGAAATGAAGAAATTAAAAGAGTAGAGTTGCAGTATAACACAGTTTTGCGTACACTGAAGTTTTTATGTATGAAGTTAGACAAGGAAAAAAAAATTTTTATTTTTAACAATTTGGAAGTGGATATTTACAAATGTGCATAACGTAAACGATTACAGTATTGTATTAATGATTTAATGAACTACTCTGAACCGATCTTCCTGTCCTTCGATTCTCTCTCCTCTTTCTTACCCTTATATCAAATACATCACCATATTTTTGCTTCTCTTGAAGGTTAATTTTTGTGAGACTTATTTTAATATAATCGTTAGAAATATTGGGAGTAATATCAAACCATGTATTATGCTAAAAATAATGACAAGAAATACCGTTTTGAAAAAGATTTGTACAATATATGCTTGAACTGTTGCAAGTACCGAAATCCCAAGTACTGTTGATAAAGCTCCCTGAAAATTTGTCAAAGAAAATCATTTTGCTAACATCGATTGTTTCATCTGTGGATTCAATTTTCGGGCACTATATGTAAATTTAATTAATTCTCATCAAACTAGCTGATTATTTAACCTTCATATATTATTTGCATCACGTGAAAGACGAAAGGAAGTACTATTATTACGAATGTCATACCAATATCAATATCAATACGGAATGTTGCAAATATCAGGATTTTAATTTGGTCAAATTTTAGAAATGAGCAATAATTTCAGCCATTTTACAAAATTAGATCATGAAGATGAGAAGTTAAATATATATAATGAAATCAAATCAAAAGGTAGCACCATAAAAACAGGCCATCCGATTGTTTCCAATGCATTAATTGCTTTGGTGTGCGGATCTCCGTCCGATTTCACGTACGCATAACCGATATGTGCCGATAAATCAACGGCAAAACCGATACTCATAATAATTGTTATTATTGATACACTTTCTAGACGCACACCCCAAAAGGTCATGAAACCAATCACACCTGTAATTTCACAATTACACTTTTCTTCTGAAATAATTTTTAAATATTCAATATCCCAGATAATATAGCTTTTTATCAGTTGATCCAAAAAATGGAAATGTCGTAAAACTTCCATGATAGAAATGATTTCTTCAATCATTCCATTGAATGAATTGATTAAATTAAAGTATATCCTCTAGGAATTTAGTAAATTTGAAACAAAATAAAATTCTCATCATTAAATTACATAAGTAAATTATAATTTCCTTAGTATTTCATGATTTTTATAATTTAATTACTTCTTCATAATTCTAATTATTACCTCTAAAAATAAGTTTAAAGTGAAAATTTTGAATTTCAAATCTTTTCTTCAAATAGTAAAAATAAAACATTCAATTGATATACCAATATCAATACTGAAGATTGCAAATGCAATGAGAAATGCAGCAATCCAATTTGGTATCATAATGAATGATACGATAAGCATGGATAACATTGCTAGAAGACAATTCCTGATTAATGCCGGTTTCAATTCAATATACTGCAAATAGCAAATCTTTACACAATTTTTCCGGATTATATACAAATATTTGGTAGACGGAATAAAAAACGGACTATTGATCGCCTAATCAAAAAATAATGAATTTAGCAGAAAATCTTCAGATGAGTTTTTTTTTCCTTTCATGCACAATTAAATCCGGTATACCGGATTAGCAGTCTCGGAAATGATTACTCTCTAACTGAATAATTGAATAGTTCTCATAAATGAATTAAAACTCTCTACAATTTTCATATGATTAGATTTCCGGAAGAATGATAAGCTTTCAGTACCTGATCTGCAAATGGATAGTATTCATGAAAAGTGGTAATATTGAATTTTGCGTATTTCGCAGAAATTTCTCGCATCAAAATTGCACTTCGCATATGATCCGTTGGTGTTTTGTAATTTCGTAATCCAAGTTGAAAACGAAAAGCAAATAGATGATTATAAGACTAGAAAGAAAATTCACTCTGAGTTTGAAATTTTCGATGAAAATATAATTTCAAAATAATTTATTATTACCTTTCTTAGTTATATTTTGAATTATAAAAGAAATAGTTAAGATTAAAAAGTAACTCTAAATTTTCATATTTTACTTGGTAGCCATTACTCATTACATTTTCTGTAAACTAGCGAAATTGCAATTTTGATGACAAAACTTAAAGAGCATATTAAAAGTAAATGATTGAAATATTAATTAAGTGATGATAATGATGGTTTATCAATTATCACTTATCAGTTGTGAAGATAATTGCAAATCTCCCATGTAAAACTTACTTTGTAATCACTTTCATTTTTACCCCAAACCATATCCTTCTCCCATAAACGTCGTCCACCAGCTGATATCAACCATTCTCGACATCGTTCGTACCATTCTTCACTTCTGAGATTAAACAAATTTCTTTTTTTAGTAAATAAATTAGCAAAGCTCCTAGTTATTTAGAGACGGAATATTCAGTCAAGTATTTAAGAGTATCTCTGTATTCAGAAGTTACTTACTCGAAAGACATGGGAGTTATTTTGGTAGTGGAATTCTACTCTAGGTAAAATAGAAAAATCCGCGTGGCGAATTGGTGGCTTAACGGACTTAACATGAATTTCCAAAGTTACTTTTGTTTAAAACATATTTATCGATTGAGATATGACCAAGTAATCAATCAAAGTTATTATAGATTACTGATACTGAGATATTTACGTTTGCGGTAAAGGAATCTTCGAGAGATCGTAATCCTCTTTAAGCTTTCTTTCGTAAGCATCAAGCCATATCATTGTTGCATTATGTCGCATCGTATATTCTGTACTCTCAAAATCATCAAGCATATTCTGGAATTCTTTCCTTTCCACTCGATCAAACAGATCAGGCGGAGAATTTACTACAACTTGCATTTGTAGACCTAAATCATAATAAATCTTTTATAAAATTTTATCATAAATTAAATTATCGATTTATCGATTGAAATATGATCAAGTAATCAATCAAAGTTATTACAGATTACTGGTATTGAAATATTTGGAAATAAACGATAGGTTTATTCGAGAATTATCAAATTACAAAAACAGATTTCAAATTTCATGCATAATATTTCATTTAATTTACACAATTTCAATTGGTTTTTTTTATTTCGAAATAGAAAGTTTTCGAAATTAAATTTTAATCATGCATTTGTCATCTTTATCCAATTTACTACAAAAATAAAACTTCTAGGTTAATTTATTCCTTCATACAGTATGCTTAAATTCTCGATTATTTATAGTTATTTTAAAAGCAAAAACAATTTTAGATAGAATTGAATTGAAATCAAATATTTATTTTTCTACAATATCGGATATTTTCTATTATTCAATTAATTAATTTCCAATTGATTTCATTAATTTCATTCAATTAATTCAATTAATAAATTCAATTAATTTTCAACGTTAGTCGATAATCGTTAAAAAACTAAAATGAAATATAGCAATATTTTACTTCTTCAATTCCAGCTTGAAATTTCTTTTATCAAATGATCTATTAGTTTAATTAAAAAAAATTAAACTTAACAAAATTTAATTATAATTAATTATACCTTCTCTCCAAAATGTTTCATCCATTAGCATATAAAATTTGCTGAGATAAAATGAATCCAAAACGAGAAATTTCGGATTTAAGCCTTCCTTCAACATCGTACAGCCCAATATTGCTAATGACAGGTAAATGATATAAATGAAAATAAAAACTTTTTTGGTAAAGCGAGCAAGCAAGAATGGACCATAATATTCACGAAATATTCTTGAAATCATTGTTTCACGATGTTTCGATTTTGGTAATTCCTAAATTAATTGTTAAATTATTCACTGTATACTTGAATATCATGATATGATCATGAGATTTTACTTGTTTCATGTATCTGATATATTAGTTATTTAATTCTTTTAATTTATCATCAATTTTTTAATTATATCAATAATTTTGCAAAATTATCAGTGATTTTTAACACCTAAATATTAGTGTAATTACCTTTCAATATTAACATAATTATAATAAATATTTGTAATTTTTTGTTATAACATACTTTGTTTACCTTATCATACTTATATCAGAAATGTAATTTATGTTATAATTTTAGCTATTTGATAGTATGTTTCTTCATAAAAGTATTATCACTGAAGTATTATCACTATTGTTATAAAATAATCTAAAATCAACTCATAAATTTGTTAGCTAATCATTTAAAAAAAAAGTTTTATCAGTTTAATTTGATCACTATCAGTTCTTTTTCAAGCTTACAATGAATTTAATACTATCAAATTACTATCCAATTACTTTACTGCTCAATTACTTCTTCAACAAAAAGTAAAATGATATAATTTTTGTGATAATTAAAAAGTAAAAATGCTAACCTTTTCTAGGTTTTGCTTAAAATTCATGAATTTTTCAAGCATTTTTTGACTTAATTTTATTTTTCCATTCTTCTCGATTCTTTCATTGTTTTTCACAATTTCTGTTGATACCTTTGTAGCTAATTTTGATGATATGCTACCGGTCAGGAATAATTTTTTAAACAAAGTATCTGAAATGAAAAAAACAAAAAAAAAAGGGAAGGAAATATGAATATTTTCGAAATGATTAAAAATTTTCAAAATTCTATCAACAAAATCTAAATGAAATTATTTTTCATGAGAAAAAAGAAAGAGAGGAAAAATTTATCTAACCGGCTAATTCCTGATTAATAATCGGTTTTAATGTTATCGAATGTAATCCGTTACTTTCTCGTTTACCACTATATGCCATAATAGCGGTGAAAAAGGTTAACTGATAAAGGTAAGTAAATGTTATACCCATAAATGTATAGAAACAAAACATTTGTACACTTGGTAATGTTGTCAAACAGCCAATGCCAAAAGTTAACTGGAATTTATCATTATTTGATAAATTAATCGTGATAATTAATCGTGATATTTGTTTGTTTATAAATATTCAAATATATCCGGAATTTTAATCACTTCTACTTCGGTTTAAATTATCCGGTTATTATAATTTCTAATGATAACATGCTTATATAATGTATGTACCGGATAATATTATGCAATCATGAATTTTCATAATTAATTATTCATTAAAAGTATTCCGCTTATTATCAGAGTATCATTTTGCATGATAGTATACTTGCAATTCTTCACTATCTACTGATAAGTGTTATCATTGATAAAAATGATACCATATCAGTGATTGTTGTTATCGATATTGCAACCGCTGCTTCAGCAAGTGTTTCAGCTAAACGATTTGAGACATCCTGATCAATATTAGTTCGATGCCAAGCAGCGTTCATTATGAACATATCATCCACACCAATACCTTTATCAGTTATTGATAAATTAAACTAATCAAGGTAATTTTACAGGTAAATTATCATATCCTTCTTTCCTATTAAAATTAAGTTAAACTGATTTTACAGGTAAATTATCATATCCTTCTTTCCTATTAAAATTAAGTTAAACTAATCAAGATGATTTTAGAGGCAAATTAACATATTTTTCTTTTCCATGCTTTTTTTTTCCTAATAAAATTTCAATCTGTTACGATAAATGATTTTAGTATTTCCTAAATAAAATATTATTAATTATTCAAAATGAAAATATTTGAATTTGAAAAACCTACAAAAGACAATAAAAGGTGATACGCTAACAACAGAGTTGTACAGAAAACCAATCCATAAAATAAAACCAAATGAGCTTATAATTGCAAGTAAAGGACAGCTCAAACCTGAAATATATATGGAATCAGGATTCAATTGTATCAGGATGAAATTTGTTATCAAAGATAAACTGTTATATTATTGTTAAGTTTTTGGTCATTGAAATATCATTTACTGTGATAGTAAATCAATAAAACTATTAAACTATAAAAGGTTAATATATACTGGTAGCTATCAAATTATAAAAAATTAAAATGTTAGCTAATTGTCTACAGTTATAACAAAGTAATGATATTAAGAAGTAAAGTATACTAGTGGTAGTTAGGATGATATCAGTTGTGAGAAATGTTTGATAACAGATAAAATTATGTCAAATAAAAAAGTCATTTAATTAAAGTCCTTAAATTACTTGAAGTTAAAATTATTTAAAGTTGTTAAATTACTTAAAGTAATAAGCGACAGAAAAGATTCTAAATTGTAATAAACCAAATACTGATTATCATTATCGCCTAACTTTTAATTTTTCATATTTATTTTTGCTAATAACTAAATAATTTAATTATATACTTAACTTTACAATGTAAAACGTTACAGTAATACTTCAAGATTCATTTACTTGTATCTATTACAAATGAAATTTCTGAATTCCGGATGATAAATGAAATGAATGTTACCGGCTAATGCAATTGCTGGTTTACTACGCACCCAATCGATTGCAATAAAGCCATTATCGTGTCTGTACAAGACAATTGCGCTTAATGCGCAAAGTGAAAAGAGAACAACACAAGTTGTTGTAAATTTTGGCAATAATGAATCGGCAACTTCTTGTAAACCATCCGGTAAGCTTTCATTATGGAACATACCGAATTCCAAGATTTCTACAAAAATGAAATACCTGAAAATCTGTTAAGAAATACTTTATCAGTATAAATTTTCTTTTCTTTTACTAATTTTATGCACAGAATTCCGGAAGATCACAAATTAGCAATTTGCATTAGTAATTTCTGGAAGGGCTATTTCAATTGCTAATCATTTGTAATTTTTCTGTTTGAAAAGCACAATCCGGAAATGTTAAAGTGCTAGAGAAAGTTTAACGTACCGGATGCCGGATTCTTGACGTTAGACAGGAAATCGGTAACCTTTCTACGCCACAAATAACTAATATTACCAATTTTTTCATCACGAACATTGTAAGTTAGTCGAATAGCCCGAACGTAATTAAAATGACCTTCCTGAATCATAGAAGCAATTACTTGCAACCGATCTGCTTAATGATTTATGCTACTTTAGTTTATGTAATTTGAGATATTAGTCGAATCATTCTTATTAATTTTATAGACTAGGCTATGAATCAGATTTTGAAATTAGCCTAGAGAGTAATCTAATCATCCTAGTCATCACATATATTACAGATATATTTTTGTAAATATATACTTCATCGATGATATGTGGCGCACCAATCAATGCGCCAAAATAGATTGGTTCAGTTCCACGCCAACCGATCGGATAAGTTATTTTAATCTATAAAAAGTATTACTTATAAATAAAATATTCCATAATCCCGTTGATAATTCCATGAAGTAACGTGAAGTACGCTAACACAAAATACATGTGCTTCACGTATTATCAAACGTGTACAAAACGAATTGAATTGTATTGAAAAGCTAGAAAACTAAATGAGTTAAAAGTATTCCAGTACTAAGTTAAGATAAGAATGATAATATGCCTCTATTTCAATTCAAATTGATAAATGAAATAAATTCAGCTTAGTAAACTTGATATTAATAATTTCAAGTAATTCATATCAATTATTGCGTCTGAACAAATCAAAGATTTAATACTTAAGTTAAACTTATCATTATCAAAATGAAAATTTATCTAATGAAATGAAATGTGATAAAATGATAAAAAAGATTATCATACCTCATTATTGATAATATCATCAGTGAATTCGGCGAATTTTGGATCAAAATTTCCCCAACGTTCTTTTGGCATAAGCATTGTCACATGCTCATTCATAAAACACTTCCAATCATAAGACATACATAAATCAGTAAAACCAACTTCATATTCCATATTATTATGTATTACTGATATTGTAATATTATGAATGATATACTGAAAGTCAATTATCACTACTTATTAGCAGCTTAAGATATCACTGAGAGTACTGATAACTTTATATATCATTGATAATTTGATATTATCTTTATCTGATAAATGATTGTGAATGACACATTTCGGATTGAATTGCAACAATTAAAGTGAATGTTAATTTTTCAATTATCACTACTTATTAGCAGCTTGAGTTATCACTGAGAGTACTGATAACTTTATATATCATTGATAAATGATTATCTTTATCTGATAAATGATTGTAAATGACACATTTCGGATTGAATTGCAACAATTTTCCGTCCTTTTATCAATTGTCATATCAAATGACCGATATGAAGAAATTAATTTGTACGAAATTTGTGCTAAATTTGTAAATGTTGACGGAGAAATGAATTACCTGATTGATCCGTTCTAACTCATCCAAATATTTCGTCACAAGCATATTTGGTCGTCCAAATTTTGGATGTTTCATTCCGGCAGCTATAATATCAATATATCCGGCATAATCATAACTTTTTCCGGGCCAAAATTCTTGCTCATTTAATGGCCAATGCTCACTTAAAACTTTTTTCTCGTATCGCCATTGCGCATTTTTCGGTGAGAAAACATATTCCGGATCGATTGTCGTCTGTATGAATTTTTTGATTAATAATTTTTGTAATATAATGAAATTATGATTAGACTGTAAACTATTTCGAATAGTTTACAAGTTTAACTAACTTTTCAATATGTTTAATTGTAATTGTTTTAATTTAATTTTAAATAGTAATATTGATTTTCAATAGTGATAAATTAAATGAAAAATTTTTTAATTTAATTTTAAATAATTTTAAATAGTGATAATGATAAATTTGTTCAAATTACAGCGATTCTTTTTTTCTCTCAACAATTATTCGTAAGTTTCTAAAGGAAAATGAAAAAGTTTACCTGTTGTTTGATAAATAAAAATCCAAAGCCAAGAATTATTGTCAAAATAATTGGCCCAATAAAGAGAACAAGTCGTAAGCGATAAGCAATAAAACCCCATCGATAGAATAATTGTTGTATGAGATTATCAAAAGATAAAATCATTGATTGATCTAAATTTTACAAATCATAATTCAATCAAAAAATTGTGTTAAAATTATAATTTTTTAATCGATAATATTATTATCATAGAATAGATAAAATTATTTATCAGTTTGTTATCAGTACAAAGTAGGAAATTTGATGATTTCATGAATAAAGAAATGAATTTGAAAATTCATTTGAAATTTAATTGCTGCAATTATCCGAAAAGAAAGAAAATTTTTGCGACGATATTGAAAATGTCATCATCGGATGAAATTGAATTCTTCAATGGTTGAGTGATCCGTCACATACCTCTTCTGTTTGATCGAAGTAAACACGATCCAATATCGCCACTACCGATCGAATCGAATCGTGATGATCATGATGGTCATGATGGTATGACGGTTAACACGCACGACGTAACGATGATGATGATGATGATGTGAGAGAATTAAATTGAAAAAGAGAAACTGAACAAAAAGGAAAAAAAATAAATAAATTCCTCTTTCATCTAATAACTAAACATAATATGATACAAAATTACTATTATTATCATTATCATTAATTATTATAATTATCGTTATCTTTTACAAGTTGGACTTGTCAATTATCATATCACCATTATTATTATTATTATTACTATTACTATTACTATTACTATTATTACTGTTATTATTATTATTATTGCCAATAATTATTATTATATATCATCAATTATTCGACTCATATAAAATAATCTTGTTGAAGTGATCCTTGCTATTGTTCCTCCATATTCTTCATCATTGTTGAATTGTCATTAAACATGAATTGAATGATATCAAATGACTGATATCAATTTCTAATCAAACAATTTCATACATATATAAATGCTTCCCTGAATTAATTTCATTTGTAAATTTTCCACAAATTTCATACTCTCTTTTGATTCATTTAAGCTTAACAATATAGCAGAAATGTAAATTAACAAGCAGCGATATTATTCAACTCAATTGCTTATTTTATTCATTAAACACTAATAATCTAATATCACAAAGTAAATTATATAATTCAAAAAGAGAAAGTTTACATATTCTTTCAAACTTTAATCAAAACAAATCATAGGAATTTAAAAAATGGAAATTTAATGAGAAATAATGGAAATTA